>VDFB02070458.1:0-14761 GCA_007258455.2 Sequoia sempervirens
CACATGTGAGTGGCTATGGGGAAAGTCATGCCTTAGAATAGGATTCCCACTCAACCATACCAATGTTATACCTCATGATAAATTTAATAAGGTGCCACACAAAAATGATCTTCGAGGTCTATGAGGTAAGAAAAACTTCATATACTTGAAACTCATAGAAATTGTAAGGAATGTTCATAAGGGGATTTTGCTTAGTTCATGCAAGGTCTCATCTTAGGGAACATCATCTTAATGTTTCCAAGAGAGGAAAGATGAAAATGGTCTCATATTTTTTGGAAGAGAGGACAAGTGCAAGGTCTCATCCTGGGTAACATTGTACCCAATGTTTCCAAGAGAGGAAATCACAAGAAAAAGAAAATCATACAATGAAATGTGAGTGTTGATGTATGCTCCCACTTTCAAGCGGTTGCTAACACCATTACTATGAAAAATTGCTTTAAAGTAGAAAAGAAAACATGAGAGCTTATTCAAAAATTCTTATGCCAAGTCATATGTTTCCTATAAGCTACGTCATGAAAAGGGAGTATGTTAAATGTGAGTCAACTTAAGGCATGTCGTCCACATCCCAAGCTTGCTCTTATATGTTCATGAAAGGTTAACGGCTAGAGAAAAGAGACAACGAAAAGTAACATATGAGGACAAGGATACTTGACCCCTTGCCCCCACTTAGTGCAAGACAAGGATGAGCTGAAATGATTGATGAAATGCTTGGTAGAATGAAAATCAATATCAACTAGAGGAATTAGGTGCCCCCACATAAGGGAGAGCATTAAAACCCTTAAGATGTTGGATTTTACTACTCAAAGCCTTACACTCATTTGTGGAATGGCCATGAACTCTATGATATGTGGAAAATGAAGTCTTGTAATAGAATTTATTTTGAGTTCTTGGAGAGATAGATGTCGAGTGATCTTGGAGGAGTCTCAACAAGATACCTTCTTGATCAATGGTAGAAGGTGTTCTTGTAGTTTGCGACAAAGATGTCTCTTGCTTAGTATTGGATGTCGTACCTATGCAAGACTCTTTAGATGTCAAGATTTTATTCTCTCCATTATAGGAGGGTGTAAAATCTAATGAACTTAAAGCATTGGAATTTTGCGAGATGACATTGATGTTAAGTGAAGATGGATTTGTTTGTTGCATTGCTTGCAAAGGAGAAAAATAAAGACCACTAATGTCGATTAGTTGAGGATGCACTACCGTTAAAGTTGGTTTAGAGGGGTGTTTTGTGATAGTGTTGATGTTGAGGGAAGGCTTGATTATTTCTATCAAAGGACAATAACCAAGACCATGAGTTGTTTCTTGTGGGTTAGGCTTGATGGGGACATAGATACCTTGTTCTCTAGCACCACATCCTTTTCCACTATATCCAAGTTGTTTTATGAGGTCATAACCTTTTCCATAAAGCTTTTTCATTGCTTTTGGATCAGGTGGCTGTTCGTAATCATCTTTGTTAAAGGTTGTTGTGTAATTTTATTTTTCTTCCAAAGTGGTTGAGGTGGATGCTTTTGAAGGGTCTTTCAAGTTTTGTGTTGAAATTACTATTGTTTCATTTCCTTTGTCAAAGTCTTTATGTACAATCTTGTATTCTCCCATGAATGTTGGTGTGAAGTCTAAGGAACCCCAATCATCATCTAGTTTGTTGTTCTCTTGTATGGGTTCCACTTGTGTAGTTGATGTTGATGTGTTCAAGGGATTTTATTTGCTTTTCTCAAGTTGTAAGACACTATAAGGTTCAAAATCAACGTCAAGTGTGTATACTTTGTTATTGTAGATGTATTTCATTTTATGATGAAAATTAGAAGGCACCCCATTCAATGTGTGAATCCACGGTCTTCCTACGAGAAGATTACATGAAAGTTCATGAGGCATATAACATGGATTGTTGTATCCGATATGGCTTGTCCAACTATAAGAGGTAAAATGATCACGCCAAGCGGTTTCTTTTCAACATTGTCAAATCCCTTAAGGGTTAAAGAATCGGGTTGAATGTTTGATTTATCGATGGTAAGCCTATCTAGAAGGTGCACACTACACACAGTAAGGGTAGAGCCAATATCGAAAAGAGTTATATTTATACATTTTCATTTGTATTGAGCTATGATCAGGAAAGCATCATTTTGTTTTTACATTTCCAAAGAGGGGAGTTTATGTTGGTGGAAAAAAATGTTAGCATTTATTCCTTGAATTATGGCTGATATGTTATTTGGTTGTGCATTGGAAGGGATAGGAACTTGTTGTAAGGTCATTGAAGCATAATGTGATAGGTAGGTGAATTCTAAAGAAGGTCCCAAAGGGAAATATTTGTGGAAGTGCTCTTAATTTGTTCAAAAAGATCATACTCCCTTAATCGAGGAGCACTAGGTAGTATAGAATTGGGAAAAGGTAAGGAGGTTGGGGTTGGTTGTTGTGGTTGCTGATTATGTCTAGTGTGATATGTATCAGCAATGGTATGAGGACTCGGTTGCTACAACACCTTATTCTAAGGTTGGTAAAGGATAAGTTCAGGTTTGTTTTGAGTTTGAGGTTTTTGTGAAGGGGAATAAAGGATGAGTTGAGGTTGAATAATATTAATGTACCTTGGTGAATGAGAGACTAACATGGTCTCTTCATCTTCTTTGAAGGGCATATTATCATTATTTTCAATGATATTCTCCCTAGGAGGAGAGTTGTTAGGAGAACTACAAACCACATGTTTTTAAAATTTGAGGGTTGGTTCTTCTAAAATGACTTCATCACAATTAAGGGAATTATCAATAGTGAGATGATTAGAAGAAGGTTCCATTTGAGTGTCAATTTTCTCTAAGGTCTTACTCTCTTGTGCCATATTATCTACTCTAGTAGGAGAGCATGTAATATGTTCATCCAAATTTTCTTTGTAAAGTAGCTTCATCACAAGTGGGGGAGGCATCAAGAGAAGGACTAATATGATTTTAAAATAGATTGTCCCAAATGGTAGGAGCATTAGGGAAGGGAGGATCAAGGTTCTCATGAATTTTAAGAGGTATATCTTCTAACACCAACCTATCCTCTTTGCATATCCTCTTTGCATCGAGGAGGGATATTAGAAGAAGGGAAATTTTGATTGTTATGGTTAGGGAGACTAGGTAAGGTGATGTTTAGAAATATTTCTATGATATCATCATCTTTTTGTCTAATTTCTTCCAAAGGTCAAAGAGGAGAGGGACAATCAAGACTCTCAATGCTTGTATCTTCTTTCACCAAGATACCTTCATCACTAATAGGAGAGGTATTGGGAGAATAACAAGTATGATTGTTATGATTATCTTCACTTGCATCCTCTTGTGTTATGACATTATTACAAATTTGATAGGTACTAGGAGGGTAGGAAACATGCTTATCAAATGTTTTACTTTGTTGTCCTAGATTATGCCCATAAAAAATAGAATCATACAAGCCACTTGATATTCTAGAAACATGGAATGCTTGAAGAGAACACAAACTAACATAAGAAAGAAAATAAAGTTCAATGCAATGACTTCAAGTGGAATGTTTAAATGAAATTTTTAGATGTGAAATAAGGTAATTTTTTTATTACATTATGCAACAACTTGAAAGAGGAAATGTTGTAAATGCAAATTTGAAATTGAGCAATGCATCAAATGAGCTATTTTAAGCTGAATCTAATGAAATGCATGTTATAGGAACCCAACCAACTAATATAGATAGTTAAGGGAAGAAAACATGAGCTTAAAAATAGGGTTTTTAGTTTAGTGAAAGATAGTTTTAGGGGTGAAAAGGGACTAAGTCACCCAAGGTGGTGAATTAGTCCCAGTAGGGTTTTTTTTTTGAATTTTCAGAATTTTTTGAGTGATTTTGATGGTCTCTGTACTGTATGATGTATACCTAAGATGAAAATGTAGAGTTTCATAAATTTTCAATGATTTAAGATGGAAAAATGAAACCTTTATGCACTTTCACTAATGCAAAATTTGAAACCCTAGAATGCAAATTAAACAATGCAACATGCAATGCAATGTTAATGCAAACTAATTCTAGGTTAATGATGGACTCCAAAATCAGAAAATGTGATGTTCTAAGGTTAGGCTTACCAAAATGTGGACAAAGATTTTGGAACCCTAATTCTCTCTAACACTTCTAGGGTTTTTCACCTAAAAGGAGAGAGATGGGCCAAAATGGGAAATGTACCCATTCAAAACTAATGTAAATATGAATTAAATATTCCTAAATACAATTCCTAAATGTAATAAATTGATAAAAGATGTTGATTATTAATGCAAAACTAATAAAATGCAAGTTGTTTGAAAGCACAGTGTTGTATGCAAAAACACCTAGAAAGATGAATATAAATGCAAAAAAAAAAGAAAGAATGCACTTGGAAATGTGTTGTAGACTAGAAATGCTGCTAATCCTAAAAATTTAGCCTATTGGGATACTTATGCCATTCTGGGCAACCTAGTCCCAGATCTAGAAAACTACACTAGAGCCTGTTTTAGCCAAATGAGTATCCAAATCTGCAGAGAACTCTAAAAAATACATTGTGACTAATTTTCCACTGTTAGTGACTTCAACTTCTGAATTTCTACAAATCTGAAAGTGGAAACAAAAGTCCTCGGTCTGCACTTTTTTCTCTTCCAAGTATCCGGTTCCGAAACTTTGATTTTTGGCATGGTGAGTGACTTTTTATCGATATCTTGACCTAGCCAACAAGGAGATGTCTTCAAAAATTTTGCAACTTATCTCTCAATGATTTACAAGTCTTCAATGTACCTAAATCTACAAACACACAAGGAGAGAAGGAGAAAATGTTGATTGTTAGGGCAAGGGATTTTGCCTTGGTCAAACCCCTTTTTAGGTAATTAAACCAAAATGAAGAAATAAGATAACGAAGCATGAAATAATGGAATTAGAAACTTTCCATGATGATTTATTTTTAATTTCTGCACTAATAGATGAGGAATCTACCCTTGAATGTCTTAGAAAGCTATCTTGATGACTTAGAATGCTAAAACCCTAGCTTGCTTAACTTGAGGTGGAAGATAAATGATAAATGAAAAATGATTAGGTTATCAATTAGGGTTTAGAGGATTGTATTTATAGGCAATCCACCTAATTTTCTCGTTAATTTGATCCCCAAGGTTGACATGAAGGAAAAATAAACTTAAAATCCATTTTTTCTCACTCGAACCTTGAAAATAGCCCAAATGGGACTAAGTTGCCAAGCCAGGCTACTTAGTTCCACTTGGATGGTAATAATTTTCCTAGATGGGAAACTTGGTCCCAAAATGGTTATTTTTTCAGCTGGATTGTCGGGGAATGAAGAATTTTAGTTTTTATGATGTTCTAGATGGGCCTTTGATCAAATTAAGCCTTGGGATGCACAATATGGGGCCATAGGGGCCTATTAATGATGATGTAAATCGTAATTAGGAATAGGGATACAAATTTCAATGTGAAAGTATGATTAAATACACTTTACAACATTAGAATGAGGTCCACATAGCCTAGAAAGGCACAACATCCAATGTGAATGTGTGAAACACATTACAACACTAGATTAGAATTAGGTTCAATTTATGAGCCTTCTAGATTAATGTGAAGATTAAAATTAAATACATTTTATAACATTGAATTAGGAGAAGAATAGGTCCATTAAGTATCGAGAAGTGTGAAAGTCTTTTACAACACTTTATAACACCTTTACAAGACATTGTTAAATTCATTTTATTTGGTTTACAAGGGTCCAAGACCTAGTGTGGATGTGTAAAAGACCTCACCATGCTAATCAAGGCCTCATTAAGTCCAATTTGTCATCAATTATTCACAAATAAAGCAAGGAAAAGGGGATACTTTTTTCGTGTCCACAAGGTTTAAGGGTTGAGGGTATAGGGTAGAGGGTAGAGGGATTAGGGTAGAGAGTTTAAAGGTTTAGGGAGGGAGATAGAGGTGAGATAGATATATAAAGAGAGAGGGATAGGTGTTGAGGGTAGAGGGTTTAAGGGTTTAGGGTTGACATGGTTTAAGGTTGAAGGTAGAGGGTTGAGGGTATAGGTTTAAGGGATTAGGGTCAAGGGTCCAATGTATAGGAAGGATGGAATGGAAGGAGGGTGGAAGGGAGGGGGGGAGAGGGAGAGGGGAGGAAGGGAGGGAAGGGAGGGAGGAGGAGGGAGACATTTTAGGGTTTTAAGGGTAGGTGGCATCAAATGTTTTTAATTATAGGCCGAGGGGTTAGGAGGAGAGAGAGAGAGAGAGAGAGAGAGAGAGAGAGAGAGAGAGAGAGAGAAAAGAAACCTATGGAAAATCAACATTTTCATAATGCAAGTGTTTTTTGTAAAAGTTGAGATGTAGTCATTTTTTTAGCAAGACAACATGCTCATGTTATAACTCGAGAGTGTTATAACGTGAGCATGTTATGACACGAGCGTGTTATAACGTGAGCATGTTATGACACGAGTGTGTTATAACGTGAGCATGTTATGACACGAGCGTGTTATAACGTGAGCATGTTATGACACGAGCGTGTTGTAACGTGAGCATGTTATGACACGAGCGTGTTGTAACGTGAGCATGTTATGACACGAAAGGCATATAAACGCGAGCATGTTACGACACGTACGCGTTATGACGAAATGCGTTGTACGTGAGCACGTTACGACACGCAGCTGCAGCTGTAACGCGGGAGCATGTTATGACACGAGCGTGTTATAACGTGAGCATGTTATGACACGAGTGTGTTATAACGTGAGCATGTTATGACACGAGCGTGTTATAACGTGAGCATGTTATGACACGAGCGTGTTGTAACGTGAGCATGTTATGACACGAGCGTGTTGTAATGTGAGCATGTTATGACACGAGCGTGTTGTAACGTGAGCATGTTATGACACGAGCGTGTTGTAACGTGAGCATGTTATGACACGAGCGTGTTGTAACGTGAGCATGTTATGACACGAGCGTGTTGTAACGTGAGCATGTTATGACACGAGCGTGTTGTAACGTGAGCATGTTATGACACGAGCGTGTTATAACGTGAGCATGTTATGACATGAGCGTGTTATAATGTGAGCATGTTATGACACGAGCGTGTTATGACACGAGAATGGTAAAAAACTCAATATACACGTGATCTTGAGGCCCACATTCTATATATTCTCTTGGTTATGCAAGTTTTCCAACAAAATAATATTTTTGATGCTTTTGTGAAGTGTGCATGCAAGTTTTTCACATTCTACCACCTTTTTATGAACTTTCCACCACCTTTGCATGAAATAATAGAGTTTTCACATCAAATATAATATATATCAATTCAAGTCTCAATTCCATTCAAGAGCGATATACAATTGAACATTGAGAAGGAAGCAAGCTTTTGAGAAAATCAAATTGTTGAGGAGTTTGATGCAAGAAGAAGCAGAGGCTACATAATTGGGTAGAACTCCATTCAAAGCTCTATTTTTTAGGTATGTGAAGTCTTTACACATTTTCTTTATATTTTCCTTCATTCTTTTTTGGATTGATTTAATTTTGTTATTTTGCATATTCCATGTTCATCATTGTTTTTTTGTCATTATAACCTTAGCTTTTCAATATGCATTTTAAAATACACAATTCTTTACACTTGCCAATTACATTTTTAAACCACATCTCTTTGAGGCATTTTGTTAAACAATTGACCTACCTTGTGTATGTATCCATATTTTGTATACTCATATATATGAGATTAGTTATAAGTATGTAAAATAATACATCATTTTTCAATCCTTTTTTATGGATGTGCATACCCCTTTCCAAAACTTTCATTTTGGTATAGGCATGGGGGATGTTGGAAAATGTAGTGGAATTTGGTTTTACACCTAGAAAATGCATATGCTTGAAATTTTCTAAAGCCTTTTCAAAAAATACATTTTTTCCATATCTTTCAATCATTATAGTCCATGAGGACATATCTATGAGTATTTTTTTCAAATAGCCCCCTACCTTGTCAACCCTACTGCATTAATGAGCTAGTGAGCTCACTAGCTTGTCTATGGTACCACATTTTGTATACATGTCTACCAAAACATTAATGTCAAACAATTCACATGCCTTTTCCATGCTTCCATTTTGTGCCTATCTTGCAATCATGGCATGCCACAAGACTGAATTTCTTTGAGGCATTCCCTCCAAATATTCATGTGACCTTTGACAAGGTAGTGAGATTACTAGCTTGTCAATGCGGTAGGGTTGACAAGGTAGGGGGATGTTTGAAAAAATGCCTCATAGAAATGGGGTCTCATAGTGATGTACTAGTTTGTTGGAAATCACCTTTTTTAGGCTTTTAACTATAGCAACAAATAAGTGAACTGTTTGATAAAATGATTTGGTAGAAATGTATGGAAAATGTGGTAGCATAGAAAATGCGATGAGCTGTTTGAAAAAATACCTCCAATCTATCACCATGAGACCACATTTATTTGAGGCATTTTTTAAACAACTCACTACCTTGTCTATGATATTGCTTACTATTATTCTTTCATAGATTTTTTCCAAGCATCCATAGCATAGACAAGGCAATGAATTGTTTGAAAAAATACCTCAATAAAAAGTGGTCTCATGGAATGCCATGACAAGAAAATGCAATTGGAAGCTGCTCCTATTTATTACTTATGCAATGTGAAGTAATTGCATCACTGCTTATGTTGAATTTCTAAACAACTATATTATAATTGAAATTTTATCATCTATCAACATCTAGTTATAAGTTATGCAATGTGAAGTAATGCTTTGAGTTTGAAAGATCATGTGAAATGAAATGTAATCAATGATATGAATATAAAATACACAAATATATTAAGTACAATTCATTACTTAAACTCTTTATTCTATTACCTACGTGAAGGTTTGTACAACTCCACTGGCATTGGGAGGTGTTCCCGCGAAACCTCCAATATTAGCCTATTCAACATCTAAAATCAGATATTAGAATACCATTCATATAACAATGCTATTCACATGTAATATTTATAATTTTTTACTAGTTACATACCTCAGCAATAGATATAAGGGAGTAATAAATAGGTGGAGGGTCGGTGTATCTAGTATCAACACTACGACCCTAAAATTTTATTACAATCATTAAACTAAATTAGTTAATCTTGCATTTCAAAAATAAAATTTAATAGATTAAATTCAATGAACATGCTAACATTTACTTGAGTATAGGTATAGTAACAAGTTAAATAATAGGATGGAGTGTGTGGGTGGGAAGAGGAGTGGAGCCAAAGTTTTGAAATCATCTAATGGTGATGGAGATGAAGGATAAAAGTTTGAGGATGATGATGCAGATTTGTGTTTTCCTGAGTTCATGCGATCTTCTTTCCCTCTGGGCTTGGTTGGCTTGGCTATTTCTATTAGAGGATTTTATTGGCTTCATCTATGGTAGATAAAGGCTTTTTTTGTGCTCAGGCTGGGTGAGATCATTACGGATCGGGCTTGTTCTCTTCCCTACACCTGTTCTAAGAGTGGATTGGCTTTACCTATTGGCACATAAATATCCTGGGTTATTTCTTCCTTTTCCTATGATGGGAAGGTGTTGGTTTGTGTTGGATGCTCATGCTCTTGCTACGGTTTATGGGGTTTTGTGGCTTTTGGAACCTCCTTTGGACTCGACCAGTTTATGCTAGTTTTCTTTCACTTGTTGTTTATGACTCTCAGATGGTGGTATTTTGAGTGGATTTTTTCTTGTTGGGAGTCCCTTGTTTTGAGAGGTGGGTTTTTTCCTTTGATGATATGATTTCACAGTTCCAATGGTAGCTTTGGGTTGTTTTGGGGTTGGTGAGCTTCAAGAGGTTGGTATTTAAAATTTATCATGCTATGGAGGCTAATGTGGAGTAGTTTTTTGTCCATCCATACTGTTGTTGGAAGTGTTTCTCTTGAGGGTAGGGGCAACCCCCTTATAGTTTGGGTGGTTTGGAGCCCCTTCTAGTTTTTAATGCTTCTTTTCTGGAAGGGGTTTGTGTTTATTTAGGAGGAATTTCTTCTTCTATTCTCTTTGAGTGTTCTCTTGACTAGGTTGCATACAAAGATATATTTCAAGACCCAGGTTTTCATGGATTTTAAGGGTTCTTCTACTTTCTCTTATTTTGATGTGGAGACCCTAGTTGTTTTGGTGGTGTTGGTGAAATTTGGGTCATTGGTGTTTCTGCTACTATAGTCTTTTGTTTTGCTACATGTTGGGTGGCTTTCTGTCTTCAACTTTTTGGCCTAGACTACTGAGCTTCTACAAATTTTTATGCTTCTAGCTCAGTGTAATCCTCTCTCTTGGCTTCTAGCTGAGAAGTTTTCTCTCTCTTATTCCATGCTCTAGTGTGCTGCTTTACCAAAGGATGATATGTGCCTTTCTTTTGGGTTTTTTTTCTTTCTTTTAGGCTTCATGATGGTTGTCTTCTATGGAGGTGGAGTCCTCTCCTATTGAGGTGTAGAGGAGTGGTGTGGTCCTGGTGGGAAGTTATTTTTTTGATGGAAAAGGTTTTCATCTCATCCTCTTGTATAGAGGGGAGCCCTCTCTTATTGAGGTAGAGGTTGGGTTGGTGTTTCAGGTAGATTGGTTCTATGTGAAGGATGCTACTCTGTAGGGTTTAGCTTTGATCTCTAACTTACCTATTGAGGCAGGGAGTTTGGATCTCTTAGGTTTTGTTGTTATGTGTTTTGTTGCAGTTTGGATTTTATAGGCTGATGGTTGCCTAATGGTTTCAGGCAATTCTTTTGACATGTTTTTTTTCCTAAGTGACTCAAGCGGTGCTTCTGTTCTGATTGGGCTCTAAGTCTTGTTCCTGTCTTGTTTTGAGTCAAGGTTCCCTGCTTAACCTTGTGTTGTAGTTTCACTGTTGTTTGACTGCTAGTTTTCTATATGTATCTTTCTACAACTTTCTTTTTCTGGTTGGGTTTCGGGTCCCTGTCAAAACCTGCTTGTTAATGGTTTTTGGTCCATTCAAAATCTATTTTAAATGGTTTTGCATCCATTCAAAACCTATTTTTCCCCTAATCAGAACATTACCTAAGTATTGACACTGAAAGCCTCATTCAAAATTTCATCTACCATCGCCATCTTTGT
Source organism: Sequoia sempervirens (assembly GCA_007258455.2). Classification (NCBI taxonomy): domain Eukaryota; kingdom Viridiplantae; phylum Streptophyta; class Pinopsida; order Cupressales; family Cupressaceae; genus Sequoia; species Sequoia sempervirens. The sequence goes on from VDFB02070458.1 coordinate 11,072, forward strand.
AGTTCCAAATTTATCTTGCACACCAGCCTCCTGAGTATTTGTGGGGTCATATGTACAAGTCGACCTACAAACCTAACAAGAATGGGGTGGAATCCTACCCATCAAACTCTCCCCTGGATGGCGTTGTACTACTGGATTGGAATGTTGGATGATACTTTGGGTCAAAGAGCTAATAGACTGCAAAGTGTCCACCTCAACACTCTCCTTTGTAATGAAAGGGATAACAACATGCTCACGAGCCAGCCTAACAAGAGCTCATCTCCCTTATCATTGAGAATCCTATGCCGACCCTCCACCTCTCGCCTGAAAGTATCTCATAACAAAATAGTTGGGGATTTTGTTGAAGATGAACTTGCAATAGAGTTTCCTTAAGAAATATTGGGGGACCTTGTTATTGTTGCATGGTGGATAGTCAAAAACCATCCATCGCCTATCCCAAAAATTGTTCCTAATCCCTTGGTGGTGGCACGAATGGATAGGAAACCTCTTGGCATTAAGGTCAAGATTTTGATTTGTGTGTGGCTTAGTGAATAGTGAGAACAAATCATATTTTGTTTTTTTTCATCTTTTACTTCTTTATATGATAATTTATTTGCATAAAAATTCCTCCACACCTGCCTCCTATCTGCCTAACTAGTTAATTATTTGTTGATTGCATCTACATGTGTTAACATGTCTTGAAGTGAACTCACAAGTGTCCTTCTTTCCATGGTTGAACTTAAAGGATTGTTCAACCTCATGATTAACTCATCAATCTATTTTTTGTTGTTTTTAATTTTCCCCATTAAATTTTATTGAGTACCAGGAGGATGTTGAGGAGTTTGTTGTTGTGGTTGTTCAAAATTTTGTTCGTGTGCTTGTTGAGGATTTTTTCATGTGCTTGTTTCTTTGGTTGTTGAGGATTTTGAGGTTGATTAACATCTCCTACAAATTAAAGAAATGAATATAAAAAAACCTAAAATTACCTATTTAACAAAAAATTCACAAAAAAGCTAACAATGCAATGTGGCGGCATCCTGGCGACCAAATTACAATGATTTGATAAATAAAATGCAACTTTTGATCCTTCCAAAATGTGAGTGCACAATTGTAGGGTTTGTTGACCATGACAAGAAAAAACACAATGAAAATGAAATGATATTCTTTTTTTTTTCTTTTTGTTTTAATAAGCTATAATGCAAGTGCATTATAGGCTTGATGTGTCCAAGACTTAGGCTTAGTCACACCAAGCCATAATGTAAGCACGTTATAATGAGCTCGCGTTATAACCTATCAATTTTTTTTTAAAAAATTGGCCACTTTTTGTACCCATCCACATGAAATAATGCTTTGAATGCTTGAACTTGAATCTTGAAACCTACACCACAATTTTAGCTCCAAAAACATGCATTATGCAAGAAGACTTTGGCATGATGATTGGATCTTGAATGTTGCAACAAATTCTTGAGAAATTTTCTCTTCAATGCTCTTAAAAATAATATTTACTCATATGAAAGTTTCCCTCTAGCTAGATGTCTTGACACTAGTATAAAAACAACAATATATGATTGAAAAAACTAATAAAAACTGCTTATAAATGACTGAACATGGTCACGTGACCATTAGTAGTTTATTTCCAGACATTTATAATGTGAACAAATTGATGACTAAACCATTTTTAGTCATTTATTGGTTTTTTTGATTGATTGATTTGGTCGTATATTTAGCTGTTGATTTAGTCATTGATTGTTGTAATCTGGTCACTTATTTAGTCATTTTTTATTCATTGATATATTTAGTCATTGAGTTATTAAGTAGATTAAATTTCATTTAGTCATTTTTATTTCCTTCGATATATAACTAGTCATATTTAGTTGTTAGTTTAATCACTAATTTATATAATTGGTCCGGTTATTTGAGTCATTTTTTATTTTGCTGTATTTGATCATTGATTCTTATTATTTGGTCCTTAATTGCTCATTTTTATTCACTGAATTTTGTGCGTTGCTAGTGTATTTATTCATTAATTTTAATCGATTTGGTGGTATATTTGAATTCATTTTATTCCACTAATTTCAGCTGAGTCATATATCTGATCATATTTATTCATTGTTCACTTATTTATGTCAATTGGTGGTATATTTAGTCAATTTAATTATTAATTGATGTCAATTAGTAGTATATTTAGTCATTTTAATTAACTGGTGTTTAAGGATTTAAGCATAAAACATAGAAATACACATCAATCATCAATTACACACAATGAACAATAAAGTAGGAAAAGGAAAAAAAAGTAGAAATTTATTGTAAAAGCGTTCTAGCAGATTTATATCTTAGAAATGGAGTATTACAATTGTTATTTTTAGTCACAAGATTGAAAATCTGAGTTACAATATCACAAAAAAATGACTACAAGAAAGAAACTTCTCCAAAAAACTTCTACAATGATGGAAACACATACTTGGAGCCCTTCAATGTGAGCACGTGCCCTTTTCATCTCTTAAAACTTTCCTTTTACAATGTGGGAAATCTTCTTGGGAGCAAGATGTAATGTACTTAAAAGATCCAAGGAGAGTGTTGATCATATCTGATAAGTAGAAGCTCTCCTTCCAATGCAATCAACAATAACCCAACTAGAATCTTTTCCTCCTTTATAGCCGACATGAGTCTGTTGCCTTTTCCACCATGAATGAAGTTGTACCTCAATACAACCAAAAAAATTACTATTAGTCTCAATTCATAAAGAATAAAATTGCATTGCATATTGCAAGTTTACAAAATTCCAAACACAACAGAAAGATAAATCAATTAAAAAACTACAGCCTTGTCAACAAATGCCTTAAATAAAGTGTTCAACATAGGCTTGAAATATGCATATTGAACCCTTGATTTCAGAACCTTGTTCAAAGTTTAAGAAAGGTGATATGCTTAAGATTATGAAAATGTATGAAGATTTTTTTTCCTTGATATTTTAATTTTGGCATGCATGTTTTAGTTTAGATGTATGCGGCAGAATGAAGCTAATGTGGAAAGGTCGCAACACACCACATAGTGGCTACCGACTTTCATTTTTTTCCTTCTTTTTAGGAGAGATTTGGGACATGTGTCAACTCGTTGAGGATTTTCTCAAGGAGCTATATTCATGAGTTTGAGAATTTCTGCCTATTTGACACATCATCTCTTCACTATGAGTAGTTTGTGATTTTATAAAGTGATCTTTTTTGGGGTTAGCCGGGCTTGCTGGCATTTTTTGGTTTTCGAGATGGAAGCTTTGAGTTGGTTCTGTTGGGTTACATGACTGGTCAACTGGAAATTTTCCAAACTATTTTCTAGGATTTGATCATTTTTAGATAACTATCTTTGCTAAATATCTAAAGAGAATTAATGCAGAAATTGAGAAGTGATGAGTAAAGATTGTTGTGACCTAACTAAAGATCTACGATTAGATCATGTGCTATCAAATGCCAACACCTGCTTGTAATTACTTCTGTGTTTTGGAAGTGTTTGCTTCTTTCTACAACTATAAATGAGAGGCAAGGATGTAAGGAAAGGGTTGGTTCCAAGTTTTAGTTTCCTTTGCTAAGGAAATGTTTCTTTAGTTTTCTTTGGTTTTAAAGAACTATTTTCGGAAGTAGAGTTGTAGAACTACTTTTCTTTGGCATGTTATATTGTTTATGCTAAAACTATTATCGGATTGGTATCTGACCTCTA
>VDFB02070459.1:0-12196 GCA_007258455.2 Sequoia sempervirens
AATATTTTCAAATCTCAACATTCTCGCATATTCCCCTACAAAGCATTAGAATTTTCTTTAAAATAATCATAGTTTTCTAACTGTTTTAGTTTATTGGCTAAATTTTTAATATTTCTGACTCCACTAGGGCAGAACATTTTTCTCATTAGCAATCTCTTTTATTTAGCAATTAAAAATTCTTCTGTTAACGTAATTGCTCCACTTATGGCCAAACTTACCCTAGTTAAAAAAAATCATAGTCAAGTTCATTGTGATCAGTTGTATCATGAATTCTACACTTGGTGACTCTCCCAAAAGTAAACAAACTCAAAGAATGCAATTTCTAATTAAAAAATTTACAATTTTTTCCAATTTCCATCATGAAAACTAGCTTGCATTCAGTTTCTCATTTACAAGCTTCTTGCCAAATTTAGGAATAAAATTTCAAAGCACAATTCTCCAATTCCAAAGGATGAAACATAAAATATCAAAGAAACAAGAGAGAGAGAGAGAGAGAGAGAGAGAGAGAGAGAGATATGCCACCCTTCATTCTAGCACCAGTTCCTCTTGTTGATGGTTTTACTCACAGTAAATAGATTGAATAAAATCTCTATAGACAAGACTGGGAAGAGCCTATCCTTCTTGAAAGATATGGAACAAAGACAACCTAAGGGGAAATTTTGCATTCATAGGGAAAAGATTGGCTTTCTTTCAATCCCAAGTCTTTGACAACCAGGGCATGGTTGCACTAGGGTGGCTCTCAAGTAATGATGTGATATTTGTTGTTAATCTCAAGGTTGACTATGGTTGTTCTTTGAACATTTTAGATAACATTTTGAATTGAATCGATAAACTTGAACATCATGAAACCAAAATATTTGACATAATATTTCATGAAATATCACAAATTCCTTGCTATCACTTAAGTAGATTTAGCATTAAGCATTCAACAAATTCATGGAAAATAAAATATTTTCAACAAAATTATTTCCATTCATTTATATTTTTTGGAACATTTTCAAATATTAAACATCTATTCTAAAAAAAAGTATAAAAAGAATATTGAAAAAATAAAAGTTTCTCCTAGTTATTCTCCATGGATGCCCCAAAGAATTAATTAAAATAGAGAAAATTGCTTTATACTTCACCAAATTGCTTCATAGCTACATATAAAATGGTGAAAACTTTTAAAGAGAGGGTTTCGTTTATGGGCATAGAGTAGGTTTTATATGCACCCTTAAATGGTGCAACATATAGTCTTGTTTGGCCGAACTTACAAAAGTAGCTAGAAAAGATACTAAGATAGGTAGCTATCCATAAATCTATGATATCAATTAATGTCTATGTGCATACAAAGTTCTACACTAGAATGGTTCAGTAAATAAGAAAAAAGAAAAAAACTTAAAAGAATTTTATGCTCCTCTGACATCCACAAATTTTGAATTTAAAATAAAATTGAAGCATCCTCTAGCCTTTTATAGAACACAAGACTCATATAGGATAAGACAACTACATGAAAGTAAATTTAAGGGACCATTCTCATCAAGGCGCATGGAATATTGTGACCAATAGGAAAATTGCAATTGAAGTCAATGGAAGTCAACTCCAATTACTCATTGAAGTTCTTCAGGTTCTAATTTTTTATTTGGAATCTTCACCAAGATGATACTTTGAATCATGATAATATGTAGGGGTTTCCAATATATTCAAAATCGTAAGGGGGAATTTTTTCCCCCTACTGTTTGCTTGGATCCGGTTTTGTCACTCTCGAGAATGGGCTTTCCTGAAGATCAGCATTTGTGCCCACCACATGTGAAATATGAGATCCCCAACATTCTGGTGGACTCAAGGCTGTCTACATTATCACCTCCTAGAGTGATTGAACTAGACTAAAAATTATTCCATTCATGATAATTCTAGTTTTCTTGACCGTCGATACCCAAGCTTTGCATCACAATTGATATCTCCTGCAATCACAAATTCCATATATTAAATCCCCATTTTTATTTAAGCATAATAACATCTCATATAAATAAAACCATTATTCAAATGTTAGTACAAAAGTTCCATAACTAACACATCTTTCAAAAAGAATATCATAAATCCTTGTACATATACCAGATCATCAAGATCATTAAACAAATTTAAAATTTTAACATTTCATTTCACATTGCAACCAAGTACCTGGTACCCAGTACTTAGCTTTACCCACTTACTTTCCTAGACCTTGGTTATACCAGAACTCCACTATACTAGACTCCCTCTTATCAGAGTCACACTTACCAAACTGAAGAATTTCACTTAAACTTCACATTAACTTTCACCTTTTCTATGTTTCCAATGCCTAGTATCTGGTGTATGAAACACTTACAATATGAAGTACTTTCTTTTATCAAAGAATTCTCTTCCTTTCTCTTCACTTCTTTTGATCTTCCAATTTCTTAGCTCCTACCATAAGAGTTATATTTTTTCACTTGGATCCCCAAGTCTTTTTAGTCTTGGGGAATGGTGTGAGACCACACAACAGTTACCTTTATAGGACAATGGGTTAAAGCCACTCCGGTGGATAGTGAATACTTCATTGTCAAAGGGAAACTTTAAGCATTTATGCACAAGCAAAGGGAAAAATTTCATGGAGTGAATCCATGGATAGCCTAACTTCACATGAAATTGGTCTAACTATGGGATGATGAACAATTAGACATCTAATATTTTCAGTTCTTTTTGTAAAGAGTGATTGATCCCATCACAAGGAAAGCAATACCATCATGTGTCTTGATCCATGATTTTAGTTTATCATATATATTTTGATAGATCTCATGCAAAATTAATAATTCCTTGGTGATCACATTCTCTCCATAGGTAGGATTTATTAGTATCCCATTAGTGGGCTTGTTATAGATACAGTCGGATATGTAAAGAGGACCATCGAGTGCATGTTTTAAAAGTATATCCTTAGAGGAGAAAGCAATGTCAATAGGATTCTTAATTTCACCCTTATGAGGAATGGCATCTATCACTCCTGGCATTTCATCCATAGGATCATTATTGATAGGATCATGTTGAATATAATAATTTCTATCATAGTTTGTATCAACATTCATCACATCATTCTTTGTAGTTTCATTAGTTTTGAAAAATGAAATACTATGTTTTGTCGTGGGGTTGGTAAATATTTGCAAATTTTGGTTAGGAGGGGTGATAGAATTATTTCCATCACTAACACCTCCAATGGAAAGATGGCCAAAATCAATAAAGTCTTGCATGAGATTTTTAAGATGCTTGCAATGTTCCATTTCATATCCATTTTTTCGGTGATAGTGGCAATAAGCATTTGATCTAAAGATCAAGGGAAAAGGCTTATTAGGGTTTGGTGTTTTGATAGGAGGCAAGGTAATCATTTGTTGTTGTAAAAGTTGGGACATTGTCTTATGAAGGGTATCAAGTAAGGAAGTGAATTGTCTTTTCAAGTTCTCATAACTAAAGGGTATCATAACTTTAACAATAGATACTTGGTTATTGGTATTTTGAGTTGTTTTTTGAGGGGGGTTGAATTCAAGAAACCCTTTGTTCTATTTTCTTAAAGGTTGGGAATTGTATTGGTTTGTGAGCTTGGATTTCTCAGTTCGGCTAGAAGTGGACTTTGTATTTTAACTACTAGACAAATTTTGATAATCATGAAGGGTAGTACACGAGTGCATGAAGGATGGGAATTTCATCATGGTGAGATTTTCTTGAATCTTGCTTTGCAAATTTTCTATGAACATCTTTTGAAGGTGAGGTTCAGGGACCTTGACATCAATTTGGGAATAAAGCGATTGATAGCATGATATAAGGTTAGTTATCTTTTCATCTTCTTTTTTCTTACATCTCATCAAATTGGCCAAGGTCATCTTAGGGGTAATATGCACTTGGAAGTGGTTTAAAAATGCCTCAACAAGTTCATTGAATGAACAAATTAAGTTCTTCGATAAAGAAGAATACCATTCCAAGGCAGTGTCTTTGAGGGACCTAGGAAAGAGCTTAGCCAAAATTTTATCATTAAGGACAAAGTCACTACATAAGGTGGTGTAAGCATTAACATGGTTAGAAGGATCTCCCTTCCCTCCATATTTCTCAAATCTAGGCACCTCTGCAGCTTGTGGCATTCGCGTTCATAATATCTCCAAGGAAAATAGGCTACTTTTGACATAATATGTAGGTGGGCCATTTTGATTTTCATTGATGGTGGAAATCTACTTTTGGAGGGATGAAACAATTTGGAAGAGTTGATTTATGATATGGTCATTGTTTGTGTTATGAGATGGAAGTGAAGTTGGTGAACGGGTGTATTTGTTCAAGGGGCAATTGAATGGAATTCTTATAGGTGGTGAGGTGGTAGGAGATATAACATGCGATGCCACATAGGAACTAGGGATGCTACCGGAAATACCCATGGAAGGAATCACATTACTAACTTGTTGTATTATTGTTGTGACTTGAGGATTTGTGTAGGTAGGTATTGAGGAAATTATTGTGGGAGGAGAAATTTGAGTTCCTCCTTGGCTTGTGATAGTGCTTGTAGGTAAAGGAAAACTAGTGGTTGAGGTAAGGTGTTTTCCAAAGATTTGAACTATTTTTTTCACAAGGTCAAGCCCATCTTCACTTTCAAGCATGTGATGAATGTTATCTATAGTAGGGATGGCAATAGTTGAAATGTTTCCATTATGCATTTGATGTTGAAATTTTTCTAGGTCCTCATGAAATTGAATTATGATTTCTTATGGGAAACTATCATTCCTTGTTTCAACTTGCATATTGTTGTGCATTTTTTGCACACATGCCTCGCCAAAAGGCAAGGCCTCCCTCTTTTTCACTCCTGATGGGTTGTTTTTCTCTCATCTCATTTTGCACACCCCCATTTCATAGCCTAAGTTTTCCCCAAGCCTGAAAATGGTCAATTTCATGTTGGCCCAATTCACAAACCTAAGTTTCGCTAAGTCATTTTCTAGTGCAGGTTGGACCCTACGGGTTTCCCCTTGTCATTCATCATTTTGCTCCACCATTTTCCTTTAAGTGAGCCTTTGTGTCTTCCCAACTCACAAACCCCACACTTATTTTTACTATTGCACTCGTCAACCTTCGCAGACCTGCAATTGTGAGTCACCCCATGCAAGTTTCCATCCATGTTTCATCACTTTGGCAGCAACCAACCCCTCACTGCCCCCCGCATGGCAAGCTCCATGGTTTGTCTTATTGTCCTTGTCATTGTTGTTGCTAAAGTAAGCTTGACTCAACATGCTTCAAAATTGCCTAAATCCTAAATGATCACGACTCCCTGCATGCAGCCTTCCTTCACCCAACCGCCATTCTCTAAACGGCGTAACTCCCATGTCGCCCTATTGGGCAAAACCCACATAAGCCATTTCCTCACAACTAAACGTTAAGGTCTGCAGGAAAACTTTGAAGTCACAATTTTTCGATGAGTCCACCCTAGCGGACTGCCACCTAGGGGAGGCCATCATCACAACATCGTTCCTCAATGACAACCCCTCACTACCTTCCCTCTTTGTGGGCCTACAACCCATCAGTGTCGTCATCCAATTGCAAGCTTCCCTATGACAATTGTCATCCCTCACCTTGCCACTACTAAGAGGAATTCACTAATGATGCACCTAAATTATTCTAGGTTTCACAGTCATTTTCATGATTAATGATGTCGAACTCTTAGACAATGATCTCAATGAAACAAGTATTTCTCAACATCGTACAATAGAGCCTTTCACAGTGCAAATGATGACATTCAAAATTGTCACCAAACAGTAGTCTCCCATGTGAGACCTGCTATGAGGGTTCCATCCATTTTCTTTCATTCTCTTAATAGTTGCGTTGAAGTGGCATCGCTACACCTGCCACCCACACTCACCTGTTTGACGACTTCTTTTCATGCGGGGCCTATAGTCCACATGGATGTCTCCTCTAGTGCCATTCTCAATGACATTTGTCTTGTGCCTCCCCGCATCCTTCTACTCATAGACACCGATGGAAAACACTGCTGCATTGAAGAGAGTTGGTGGTTTTGGGTCATAGTTTTAGAACTCGCGTCTTCCACCTTTTGTAGGCTGAGAATGATGATAGACGATGTTGTAAGGTAGATCAATGAAAGGTGGTGGTCGATATTGTGGTTAACGTAAAGTCTCATGATGATCTATTTTAGGCACATGATGTAAATATGAACTTTTAGAAGCATGCACCATCATGAGTGGATGGGTGGGGCGTGATACATCTCACGATGACTTGGGAAGTTTGAATGAATGTGTACATCCAGATGAACAAACATTACCAAGAACGAACTCTAAAATTATTAAGCTTTAGTTTGTTCACCTTAAATTGTTCTCATGAGGGATGTCGTGCTTTGAGGGGCGTATAGATGGCTGGCACCATGAAAACATATTCAAGGCTCATGGTTTGAAATAAAGTACACCTTGCAGGGAAGGTAATGAGGGTTTCCTCTAACTTGATGACATTTTTTGCAGATGGTGGTGGCAATTGTTATGAAAAATACTTGGATGCGGTTTCCACCTTCACTATGGATGTTAGTGTTCTTCATCGCTACTACAGGAATTATAGTGTGGTGCCCCGCCATCTTTAACCCGATAGCGGCCATCCTTGTGAGTTCTGTAAGCCTAGGAACCATCTACCTACTGATCATTCTGAATGGAATTCCATTGGAGGTCTCCTGTGGCAACTAGAGGATGTAACCCACCCACATGAGATAATTCTAAAAATGAAAATTGTAAGTCATGGATGGGCTAGAACGCAATGTGTAAGAAATGTGCAACTAGATGATAAGGATCAATAAAATGGGACAGGCTACCACACTATTGAAAGAGGTTGTCCGATTGAAAAAATCATGTCCAAGATTATGAGGTGATGTTGCTAGATACACTAATATAATAGGACACAATGTGGGCCAACATGCTTTACTCCATGCTCTCAAAATGAGGAATGTTGATATTATTGAGGTTGCTAGATGGTCAACATTGGTTGTTTGAAGAACGATTAAAATGTTGTTATTGATGGGTAAGTAAAATGCAGTGCATCCCGCATTTGTTGGGGGATGGCCGATGATAGTAATGAACAACAAGACTTCAACAAATGTGTATATCCAAATCAATATCATCAGGTGATTAAAATCTAAAGTTTACAAGTATTAATTCAATTTCCTTCAACTGTTCTTAGGAAATATTTGTGCTATCCTGCTATAAGAAAGAGGAGGACGTGTTTTGGAATGATGGACACCATGAGAAAAATGTTAAATGCTTGAAGTTAATATCCTTCTACAATGGAGTATGGTCCCGACTTATAATTGCGTTACCTACATATTCATTGATAAGGGAAACTTTAATCACCATGCCTGGGGGGATGGCAGAGCTCGGCCATTACTTGCCTATTAAGTGATGGGATGGGATAACTAATGATGATTGATTGAAGATCATCACCTTAGGATGTCATTATGCATGCAAATCATGATTATTCTTTTGTAGATGTACATATTGTTTCCTAAGCTAAAACAAAGAAGATTGATGTCATCCTCCCATAATGGCGATGACACTTCGACCAACTCAGAGCTTGCAAACATTGCAACATGGGTGATTGGCCTTGCATCAATATCTCCTCAATGGTTTCCTTATCACTACAGCACCCCACACTCCCCTACTTGCAGCCTTCTCCTATGTAGGCTCTGCACCCCGCAACATTGTCCTTGCCTCGCGGTCTTCAACTGTCTCCCACGGTTTGTCATCAACATTCACCTCAATGAACTTCTTTCATGTGGAGCCCATGACTTGTCTCACCCAACAACACTTTGATGTAGCTGACCCTCATAACATTTTGCATGATACTGCATCGTCTATATCTCTGATAAAGGATTCTTGGGAGCATCATTAATTGAAGGGCTACTCTTAAATAAAGTTGGTTGAAATTTCCTTGTATCATCTAGGTTGCATCTTTTGTGACCATGAGAGAGTGATATCATGGATCTATCATCCTATGGGTGGCATTCCAACAATAGACGTGAAAATTAATCGAAGGACCTAACATCTTTTCAAAGGGAATTGTTTGAATCACCAAAATAACTTTTGCACAACATATTCGACAGTTAATCAAACATAATGATTAGTGTAGTCACTCACAAATGGTGTGGGTTCCTTATACTCTAGCATCAGGAAATAATTCAATATTGAATTATGCTCAATGGGTTAAACTATTGGCTAGCAATCCTAAACTCGATTCCATGAGCTCTATTCTTAAAGTTGTCTAGGGAAGGTGCATTATGTGAAGGGTCTGAGTTGTGAGCATCGATGCTCCCTTTGAAAGCAAAATACAAATATGAGATCAATTTATTCAAGGCTGAATGAAATTATGGATTTGCAGGTGGTTAGTCATAGAGGGCAAGGTCCCCTTCACCATGATCAAATGGCTTTCCCTTCGTGGAAGCCCGACATGCAGGCTCCACTACTTTCACCTCCACAAAATTCTTGTATGTGAAACACACCATTATCTACAAATTATATCCTTTAAAGCATCTCCTTACGGTGCACATCCCACCACCTCCAAGACCATCCTTCTAACGACAACCCTATAGCCTCTCCCCACAATGTCCAATTAGTAGCTCTAATCTAATAATAAAATGAGGGAGACTAATGAACACTGTGTAGGGAATGCATGATAAGATGGAAAAGCATGAAAGAACATTAATTATAAGTGCTAGGAGTGGAGTGGTCAGGGATGATGATGGAAATCACTTCCATACTATAAACTATGGGTTACGTCGAGGGAATTTGGTCATTTTGCATCACGAGTTTAGGAGCTCACATCTTCCACCTTTTCGGGTTGTGAATGATAATAAACAATGTCGCAAGGTAGAATGATGTAAGGTGGAAAATTGGTGGGTTGGTTGACTTCATTCTTGGTGCCATCAAAATGAGAATATCAATGTTGTTATCCTGTGAAGAGATCAATGATCCACCAGATCACTAAAGGATGCAAGCAAAGAAAGGCTACAGAATAGGCCATATTCAATGCATCATATAGTAATATGGGTTGCAACACGACTAAAACATTATCATAACTAGATGAGGATAATGTGGTTCAATGATGGTGCTATGAATATGAACATTTGAATGAACATACACCATCAGGTAAACAAGCTCTAATTTGATCACCTTAGGTTGCTCTTATGAAAGTCTGCATTGTTCCATTATGAGAAAATAGGTTGTACTTTATAAATCATGAGGAATGCATGGATAATTGATACCATGGAAAAACTATCAAATGCTCCTAGCTAGCATGCATTTTAACAATAGAGTGAGGAACTATATCTTGTAGAGGCTACAATGTAGGCTTCCCTCAACCCATCGTCGATGGTTCACAATGAAGCTATTCTGTACCCTTTGTTGCAATTTTTTTGAATGCAGGTTATACTTCCTCAGTGGTCATAGGTCTTCATTGTCACTACCACAAGTATTACACCTCATTTCCCCATGCCTTCTCACCCATAGACATTATCCATGCAGGCTCCACATGTTTCTTGACAGTTGTTCAGGCTCAACTCAATGATGTTCTCCTTGGACAACGTGTGACACCTCTTGGCCCACATGGTAGTTAAAGTATATCTAGGAGGCATGGTAAACATGGATTTTTCTATAAAATTCCACCCTACACAAAACAAGATGTTGGGCTTTGGAGATAGGAACAATGGGTGGAATGAATGCTTTATAGCTAGAAATGGACTTTTTCCTATCAAATGAAATATGATAACATTTGGGTGAGCTTGAGTTCTTTCCTACTAATCCACATTTGGATCACTTTAATTAGGTAAAGGGGAAGTGACTATCATAAGCACTACTGTAGATGTTAAATGGCAGACAACTCCACTTACCTCACCACCAGCCCTTAGTAGTCATTCTCCCACAAGCGGTTTCATCTAGTGGAAGTGAGAATTAAAGGGCCTTCACTCAAATCCATGTGTTCCTGATAAACTCTATGCCTTTTAATATAAAAGAGGGCCAATCTAGGTGATAATTATCTACGTAGAATGAGTCCTCAAACCAAGAAGTCCAAATTAGCCAAAAGAATGATGAACCTTGATTAGCAGAGGCCTCTTGGTGGGATGCATTGCATATTAAAACAAAGGAAGAAAGCATAATCAAAAGGGGTGAGGGATGGCATCCTAGTTCATTTATGGGTATATTCATGTATGCTTTCACTCCTTCAACATTGTTTCTAACAACAATGACCTATTTGATGCCTGCACCCTCTCGTTCTTTGCAAACATCAACAACCCATCAAGCTAGTAAGTCATTCACCATAATCATATTGTTGGGTACCCTGAACTTAGTCAATTTGTTCATGGCATAATGGATTTAATATGAGGGACCAAATATTTGGAGTAGTCCCCCAAATAGGAAGACTGGGGCTTTTAGGGGTAAGGAAGGAGGGATTTGAGTATCATATATCATGAGGCACATGCGTAAAAATGGTAAAATTAATTTGTGAGGGAATAGTATGATCTCCTCAAAGATTGACATTGTCTAATGAAATTTGAAGGACAGATTAAACAAGGGTATATTCTAAAGTTGCACCTATGGGGAGATTCAATGATTTTATTAAGCATTTTATTAATGATTGTACCAATTTATGTTTCAATAAGCCTAATTTATTTTATCTCTCATGTAGGGCTTATCAAGGCAATTGGCACAGGAGGTCCATCATAATCAACATATGGAAGTGTACCTAGTAGGATGAGGGCGGAGGATGTTGTGTCTCAAGGAGCTCACATATCAAAGGATGCAAATGGAGGTCTAAAGATACTAGAATAAATAATCTACTTGTTCATGAATATATACCAAAGGAGGACTGATTTCCATGAGCAATTAGATAGCCTATGCCAAGGAAGTCAATGACACAAAATTAGAGAGTTGTTTTCCAAAATCTGAGATAAAAGTGAGTTGCATACTACTTACCAAGTTTGCAAAGGTAACAATAACCGAGGATCACCTGGGGAGCCCGACTGAAACGAGAGTTTTGTTTCATAGATATTGAACATTTAAGGGTGGTTGGAACAATGTTTTCATAGGCAATAGTCATCTCATCAAGAATGACTAATGAATAGATGAATGCATACCAAGGGAAGTCAATACTGAGAAAATAGATAGCTTTCCACTGAAGGCTAAAGTAAGGAAGGGGGGTTGTTTTATTTTTCCCAAATGATCATGATCCATCAGAGGCTATCTCATTAGATTTGGGACAGCTAATCCTTTTAACAACAATGCAGATCTATAGTGAGATGCTCTTGATGGACTAAAGGATGTTGCAAGCATACTAGGTAGAAGGAATCTTTTGAATAATTTCAACTACAACAAAAGGGCAATCAACTAGAAGACAAAATTGCTATAGTGACTAGCCACTAAAAGACAAAATAAGAATGAGACAAAAGATGTATTTAAAATTTCTATAGAATGGGGGGTAGGTGAAACCCTAATGTAAAAAAAAATTGAGCCACACAATGTAAATTGATCCTAGCCACTCATTTGGGCTCTAGAAAACTATAAATAGGGGTCTCCCCATCATTTGTAAATGGTTAGAGAGCTAGTGTAAGGGAATTATGTACAAATAGAAAGAAACATTGCATGATTTATGGGTGTTTCTTTTGAGTTTTCTTATTATGTGAACATGGTTCTACTTCCATGTTAGTTTTAGTTGTTAGTTTCTTGAGTGGAAGTGATAATGGTGTTTGATGTTACAGTATTTGATGAATTTTCAACTTGTGTTTTTTGTGGTTTCCAAATGATGAATCACTTTGTAAAGCTAGTCTGAGCTTCCTTACTTCATTGTTACAACTTAATTGAATTGTATGTTCATGATGTGTGTGTGCAATCTGAAAATCTATAGTCCTTAGAAGATTTCACTGGTTTTGTGTAGTTGTAGGCTTCTCTTGGTCAAGTAAAACCTAGTTTAGGAAGTTTGTCTACTATAACGGCCCCCATGATTACTTTTCATTCATTTTTTTGGTCTAAGAACTTCTTCTCTTCCCTTCCATTTTAACTTTTCTTTTAAATAGTGACTTTGAACAAGGTTCATTGCACATTGTAAAGCCAAATCTAAATCTAAAATAGGAGTTCTAGAGTATTGTTTGAACCTACAACAATTGAACAACAATTTCCACATCCTAAGA
>VDFB02070460.1:0-10609 GCA_007258455.2 Sequoia sempervirens
TTACAATATGAATGATAAGATCTTGCTATGAATGTGAATCAATATATAGATCAAGCTGCAATAATATGTATTGAACTTCCTTCACTGAATAACAAAGATTAGATCTGAATGTGCAATAAACAGACCAACCTCAAATGCTGGTTTATGACAGTCCAGATTTCCTTGTGCACGAACAGCAGCCCTGTACTTCACGATTTCACTCACAACTTGCTCAAAACTGCATCAAATCTCGTGAGACGAAATGCCTAATGATCCTAGCATGATGGCGATTCAAATTGAACACTGAAAACTTATCAAAAGACGCTATTTATTTGATGCACGAATCCCAATGCAGGTCTGAAACAGTACGGCCCAGCAAGAGGGCGACTTTGCATTTAAAAATTGAATACTCCACTAAAAATTCTACAACTTAAGACAAAGGGGTGCCTAGCCAAGACAGGAAGAAAGAAACAATACCCAGAACAATCTTTTTGGTATTTTTTGATTTACAAATTAAAACTCGAATCTGCTGTAGCTAAAATGCAAGATCTAGAAAACTCTAATATGCAAAATCAGAAACTAGTTAGACACAATGCAGATTACAATGCACAAATTCCAATGAAACTCACAAGACTATACTAAATCACCACTAGTTGCTGTGTTGCAAGCAAGAAGCGATGCCCGAGCTAGGAAGCCTTCATTCCTCGAAGCAGTTCCAAAGCCAAACCGGCAGCATAACGATACTGTAGACCAAAGATGATGAAATGAGGATCAAAGTCTTCCTTTTATAATTTCCTGTTGACTTCTCGAAACCCTAAATTCCTCTTCAAGGTCAAAACCCTAATCCCTTTCAAAGATGGCGTCCTTTTCCTTCAATGCTCAATATTGACCCTTTTAATTAAATTCAATACTTTAATAAATGTGTCCACTTCAAAGCTTGATTTGACTTTGGCAAATTATAAAATAATTCTTAATGAAGGCGCCACCCTCAAAAAGACCACTTTTCAAAACAACATGAAGTCAATAGACTAGGCCAAGGGGTCAACGTTAAAATATAACATTAAAACGTGACTTTTTAATTAAATGGCTCAACTTATCTCTCCAATTGTGCCCCGAAGCCATCAATGAACAAGCCAACTGGTCAAACTGAAGTAGGAAGTCAACACTGCCAACATCAACTGTGAAACTGCCAAAAATAGAATTTACTAAAAATAGTAAATTCCTGAAAATGCTCAAAATGCCAAGAAGAACATACCATTGCGAAGCTCTCTGAAAACCCAGAAAGAATCCGCAATTGAAACAAACAACTCCGAGCCAGAACATCCTTCAAAATAGGAAACCCTAATTTTACCTTCAGGCCAGCAGTTAGGAAAGGCCAGCAGTCCTTTGGAAGAATCGGGTTTGAAGGGACGTACAAACAATCTCTTACAAAAAGTTCCAAAGGAAAACTTTCCTTCTCCAAACTATGCTATGCTAAGCTACAATTATACTATCAATCTCGCTTCTACTCTCTGAAGTCTCCTCTAATCTCTAGTTTCTAATGCATTACAAATGAGGGGGACTCCCCCTTTTATAGATAGCCCCGTCCAATGGACGGCTCGGATTACAATAAGATGGATGGCTCAGATTGAGCCACCTCAGCCCTAACCCTAAAAACTGCCAGAATGGGGAGTGGTACAATAAATGAATCCAAGATTCCCACTCACTCCCAAAATAGTAAAGGCAATTAATGCCCACAATCAGTCTTCTAGAAGATCATCATCCAGAAGTGCATTCCCATTCTCCTTTTCTCTGGCTGCAAACTCAATGAACCTGGCAAGTACAGCCTCAACCTCCTGAACTGAAATAGGTGGAATGCAATCAAGCTGAAACTCTAACACCGTGACTGACTGTTCATGTTGTGCACAAGATTTTCTCCAAGCAACTTAGGAATCCTGCGTGCTCTGAATCAAGCTGGAGAAAGTAGAAGTGTTCTCAAAGTCATCTTGTACAAAGGTCCTCACTTTTGAAAAGAAAGGCACCAGCCTACCCCTCAAATTATCAGTAGTCACCTCATCGAGATTCAGCCGTCTAGCAAAGATTGCCTCCAAGGTATTCTGGACTCCATCAATGATGTTTGTCATAGCCTTTCGAACTCTAGCTGAATCCGCCTGTGCTGCGTCAAAGAAGCCACGTCCTGTGATCACCGAAGAGTACCATCTAGAAAAATCATTTCTATCATTCTCCTGAATGACTCCTTCATCAATCAGCATCCGCAAAGGAACATGCCTCAATGCCTCTAGACGCTAAATAACTTTGCTCTGATAAATGGAAGCATCACCCCAAGCCTGATCAACTGCCTCCATACGTGCCGTAATACTGGAAGCTTGCTGGAAAGCATGAGCAAGGTCTTCCATGAGCTTTTTTGTCTCGGCACGAACTCCTGTAACCCACTTATCTACTTCCTGTGCCATCTTTGTCAACTCCAACAAGCCGGTAACTGACTCTCTAGATATCTCAGTTGGAAGCTCTATTGCTGGAATCTCCTGCCCACAAGGACGAGACAAGTGTTGCACGTATCCTATCAACATCTTATGTTCTTTCTTCAATTTCTTATATTTTCCTTCCTTTTTAAATAATCTGTCCTTGAGTGCCTGATAGGAATTATCACATTCTTCAACAATCTGTGCACCTGTGGGACGTCCTAACTCCATTGTTGTGATCACATAATTCTCGGGCACTGCTTCATCTCTATCACAATCAACCTGTGGCACCGCAATATGAAGGGTGCGAGAGCCATCCTCATCAATCGAAATCTTTGAAAATTTTCGTGCTCTCTTCTTTTGTGGAGGCGCGCTGATCCTGTTCAAAAACTCTTCCATCTCAATTGCTGGATCAATTTCTTTGTTGGGGCTCCTCATCCTATCTCTAAGCCAATCACGTACAACATGCTGAATAGCAAATGATTGTTGTTCTTGTGCTTCTACTTCACGAACTTGTTCAACTTCAACATCATTCTGGCGAGGCTCATCGGCCTCTAGTGGCTGAGTATCTCCTGAAACTATATCATTATCTTCCAAAGCCGCCTCTAACTCATGCTGAAACTGAGTGTCAGTAGCAGTCCCCTCATCATCCTGTTGATCATCTCTAGTAGGTGCGTTGACACTCTGGCCAACCGACTCTCTCCGTGGTGGCTGATTTTCTTCTTGTACCACCTGCACCTGATTCAATGCATTTCTTTGATCAGCAAATAAAGAAACCTCCTGTATACTTGAAGAATGTGTCCCCAATGGCCTAGGTGACTCAACTATAGCTCTTGGAGGCTCCGGCAGAACAAGCTCCTGTCGAGCTGGCTCCTTCCTTCAGGATTCTAGACCTCGTGTAATTTGTTTCTTCCTGCTGGAGGTGGGTGTCCTGTGATCCCCATCAAATTGTAAGTCAAGGAAATTGACCTACCCTTTAGTCTGCTCACATGCCTGTCAACCCATGCTCTGGTGAATGTCAAGACTGGAATGCAAAGTGTGTCCAAATCAGCTATCTCTGGTTCTGACCAATCTGGAAGTGGAAGTGGAATATCTCTCACAGCCTTATAATCTAGATGGAGAACATTCATGTCCTCGCTCACCTGGTCTGGTACTGGGATGACTTCACACCCCCTGATCATACTCAATGGCAACCTAGAGAACATTCTCTTCTGAACTTCAGCCTCGTCTGATGCACCAGCCCAATAATCCTCAATGTTTGCCTTATGTTTAAATTCTTCTGACAGTACCCATCTGATATTGTTATGTGGATCATAATGCTGTCTACTAGTGTGATAGGAAAAGTGAAAGAACTGAAGCTCACTCTTAGCTTCTCTAGCTGCCTGTAATGAAGGACACACTTCATCTGAATTGCCCATGACAATTGGGAAGTCAACACCTCCCTTCTTTTTCTTCTGAATCTTATCGTAGGCAACCAATTGCCTAGATATCTCTAACATTAAAATTCTGTTGGTTGGGTACTTAGGCAATCTATATGGGTATGAAGAAAATCCTTGTAGCCTTACATAAGAAAACTTCGGAAACTATATAAACCAACACCCATACCTCTCAATTAATTCTTGAGCTTCCCTTGAGATCCTCTGGTGTATCCGCTCCTGAAGTGTTCTCGTGATGTGCATGGTAAAAGCGTCGTTGGCACGCTTGTAATGAGTAGTACTTGTCAAATGCAGCTGCGGACAAGCCTCATGGATTTTGAATTGATGAGAGCCACAACCAACAGGCTCCTTATATGAAATCCCTCTATACTTCGTCATACGGGCCAGCATGTAAATGATGTAAGAGCCCATATAGAATGTCTCTGTTCTTCTCAAACTCAGGAGTTGCTCGTGCAAATTGTCACTGATCATTGCAGCCCAATTAACGTACTCCTTTCCTTCCAGCACGAGGTTGATGTAATAGAACATCCACGGCTCAAAAATAAATGCTTGAGGGCAGCCTCCAACTCTACTCAGCATCATGATAAGATCACAATACTCCTGCTTCAAGTCATCTGCTATAATTTTCCTTGGCAGCTTCGTACGAAAGGGCTTGGGGTTGCTCATCCAGCGAATATTGATCGTTTCCGTACATCTCTCGAATGCAGAAGCATACATTCGCTCAGCACGTTCTCTTGATTTGTAAATCATGTTCCTGTGTGTTGGAATTCCAAAAGATTTGCCAATAGCAGCAGGAGTGAAGTTGGCGAGCACTTGACCATCCGGTGACATAATTGATCTATGATCCTTCTCATAGCAGTTGGCGCACTCCATCATCAGCTTCGAACACTGAATAGCTGGTGGGAAACAACCAGCTGCATATAATCCACTTCGAACAATGTTGTGCGAAGTGATTGAAGGTTGATGATTACCAATCCCCAGCATTCTGTTCTTGAAAGTTTCCAAGTTGACAGAGCCCAAATTCGTGTCAGCAAGCTTGGCCAACTTCGAAGTAAACTTTGACTCTAGCATGAAAGGCTTGCTCAGCTTCTTGATAACAACTTGTCTGGATGCACCATTGTTGTCCTTGCCCGTTGTTCTTGCTTCAGCCATCCTACAAAACTATAAATAGCCATCAGCAAATAACTTAGAAAATAAATAAAATACGACGCATGGCTGCCAGTCGATTTGTAAATCATTGAGAAGCTGCAACATTCATATTTCTTTTGCAAACCTCACTTCTCCTTCAACAAATTTGAACTTTCAACACCTAGAAAGTTACAACAACTAAGCTTCAGCAACTTCACACTTTCAGCAAATTTTCTAAGTTGGCTGCAATAACTTCAATACTAGAGAAAATCGCCCAACTTCAATCAGCAACTTGGATTCTTTTAAATTCGAACTTCAGCAATCTCAAGTAACTTAGCAAGTGCGCACTTACTTAATAACACTCAGCTTCAGCAATGTTCCCTTTTGAAACAACTTTGAGCAATGTTCTTTGCAACTCTTAAGTGACTCAGAGTAAAAATCGAACTTCCTCAGCAACAAATTCAGATTTCAATCTTCAGCTTCAGCAAAATTTCGAATCTCTTCAACACTTCAGCCTCAGCAAATCACTGCAATATCAAACTTAGAGCAAATCGAATTTCTTCAACTGTGAAAAGAAATGAATAAACTCTCAGCTCTTATAGCAAGATCGAATTCTAGAAAGAGGCTAAGTTTAGCCAGTGCATTAAATCTCCACTACTTCTCTTCAAGAATTCGAATTTCCCTCCTTTTGCATTTGCAACACTTGTCATCCGACGCCTAGAATCTTAATCTTCTAGAAGTTCAACTTTGACTGGCCAATTTCGATTCACTTTTGAAAATATTCACTTTAAATTCACTTTTTAATAAATTTCACTTACCAACCAGAGCTCTGTCATTCGAATTTTAAATTTCATTTACCTCTACCTCTGGAAAGTTCATCTGTGCAGAACTCAATCAATATTATCTAGGCACTTCACTTCAAATTCATCGTCTGGAAAATTTTATCTTGAAAACACATTTTATTCAATTTGCCTTAGGAATTTTAAATTTTCCCTTAGGAAAATTCATAACTTGGCAACCGATTAAATTCTTCATCCCAAAGGCCTTGGCAAAGTGTAGAGGACTTGGAAATCAACTTCTCGTCGAAAATCTTCAATACCCAGAAGAGAATTTTCTCTAGGACTTGTCGAATCCATGGGTATACAACGAACGGGTTCATTTAATTTTCTTGAATTTTGAACCTTAGAAAAAAATAATTCCTCATGAATTTTATTTCATTCCTTCATCTCTGTGAGTGCCTCGTTGCTCTGACTTGGAAATTTTTAATCCATCCTGCAATGCCAACATTCTCTGACTTCATCCATTAACAATTTATCCGTGCTTCAGGAAAATTTTATCTCCTTCAAGTCTAGGCATGATTTTCTTAAGGAAGAAAATATTGTGCCTTAGAGAAAATTTTAAATCACTTTGCATAGGCACATTTGCCTTAGAAAAAATTTTAAAAACTCATCTTCAGTTTATTCATCCAGTGGCGAAGAAATTCACTTAGACAATTTAATGTCTATTGCCTTGGGCGCATCTAATACTTCATAAGGAATATATTTTTGCCTAGCAAATTTATTCACCTTGGGCATATTTATCATGAAGGGTGTCCTCTTAAATTTCCACACCTAGCATTATTATTCATCACTTAGCAATTGTCATAACCTCCCTTGATGTAGTCATATTTGTCTAATTAATAATTATATAAGTATACAATTCTTGGCAATTTATTTTTTATATAGATATTATTGCAAATTATTTCTAAATAATTGGTATGTAATGAAATATTTATTAATAATAAATCAATAGATGATTTAATTGTCTTTACTTAAATTGAAGTCACAAAGTAATAAAATCTTTAAAATAAACACATTATAAATACTTTTAGCCGACTTTTAATACATTTATCCTGACTTCTATAATGTGACCCGATTAATTAAAAGAAAGCTTTGTTCGTCATTTTCCTTCTCAAGCGGCGCTCACGAATTCCGCTAGGGGGCACGCACTCACGGGATTTATCCAACAGGTGTTCTTTGGAGTCGCGATGGCTCAGGAAGAAGCGACGCCTTTGTTTGAGATGATCCTCCACTCTCCTTTTAAGGCGTGGTGATTGCAGTTGCAGGGACACGAATGAAGAAAGAAATATAACCTAAGGACTATCGCCTTTCCTCCTGCTACGGGTGCATCCTATCTTAGTCGCGGAAGGACGGCTAATGTGTGAACGGCCCTGACAGGTATGTAAAGGCACGACCAAGCTCAAGTATTAGGTTTGCACCTTTCTGGTTATTGTGATGAAATATGACAGAACATAGTAGAATAAGAATACACTGATTACTTTGCACAGTATATTAAGGAAAGTATAAAATGCATGTAATATGGGTAATAAGGAATGAATAACGCATTTACTTAAAATAACGTGGCTGTAGCTACTTCGGGTAATCTTAACTGAGGAATAGATTAGAGTTGACACTATAATATACACTATCAAATTGTGGACTTTCTCTTTCAGTCATAAGGGTAGGGAATTGAATATGCATTGAGGAATGCAGAGACTAGGATCCCTTCAAGGTAGGCCACCCTCTGTAGGCGGACTGCGGTCTGTCACTGGGGGCCGAGAGGGTCATTACAAAAGCATTTGTTGACCGCTCTCGGGCTGAGAAGGTTATCACTAAGGGCATTCTCATGTGTATTCACTTCCCCTTCACCTATGAATGTGGGAGCAAGGAGTAATAATTTGAAGTGTTCTATAAATATGTTAATTCTACTCAAACAAGTAAGAACTGATATATATATATATATATAAATTACTTATCTTCCAAAATAAAAGGGATAAAGGAATGTTTTAATGTTGCTTCATTACAATTAAATTAATGTTTACTTCGATTATTATTCTTATTTTTATAAAATATTGGTATTCATAGGTCATTTCTTAAATCTCTAAAAAGGGAACATTACAAGTGGTATCAGAGCCACCTTCTTGCCACCTTGTGGGATTAGTACATGAAAGTATACCACAGAAGGAATCCTAAGCCTACTGACATTATGGGTGAACCATTAGGAAATGAACTTAGAACCTTCATGGAAATCAATGAACGGAAAACTCAAGCACTAATAGAACAAAACGAAAAAACAAGTCAAGCCCTACTTCAAGCCTTGCAAGAGATGAACGTCACCATGAATAACCTCAAGAATAATGGGTCAAATAATAAGGATACAAATTCAAACCATTCTGAAAATAATAATAACAATGCTTCCTCAAATCCAAGGATTCAAAGACCAAATTTCCTACCGGGAAAGGAGACCCTTATGGAAGGGGAAAACAATCCCCCCCTGCAAAATGCAGAGGATATAGTTGCAGCATACGCAAGATTAGATCCCGACATAAGAGAAATCATATCTTTTAGGAATTTCTTAGAAGCCAAAAAGCTAGAAACCCCCCAAAGAGAGGGTAGGCAATCAAGTAAAGACCTAAAACAAAAAGTTAACAAATTGACCCTACCAAACTTCGATGGGTCAAATAAAATCACAGCCTACTCTTGGATACAAAAGTTAAATACCTATCTAAATCTAAGTCCTATGACCGAAGAAGATGCGGTGCAATTTGCTATATTACATCTCGAAGGGTTGGCCCACGAATGGTGGCTCCATGGTACCCTCACACAAGGTCATGACAGTAAAATTTCATATGAGGAATTCACTCAAAAACTTATTAAAAGATTTGATAGGAAGCACCCTCAAAAGGACTTCAAGGAATTAACCCTCTTAAGGCAGCGAGGATCCATTGAAAGTTACATTTCTGAGTTCCAACAAATCTCTGTAAGGGTAAATGGGCTTGATGAAGACCGTCTTACCTACCTTTTTGTGGAAGGGTTAAAAGATTCCATTAGAAGATTAGTGAGTGCCTTAAAACCCAACTCTCTTGATGATGCCATTGATAAAGCACTCATGTTAGAAGATACACCCACCCATGAGAAGGCATCAAAGCCTTTCACTTACAAGAAAGATAAGCATATGAGGCACCTTCCAAATAACAAGAGAGAAGAACTATGTAGAAAGAACTTATGTTATACCTGCAATCAGAAATGGGAGCAGGGACATGTGTGTGAAAAAGAAAAAATAGAGGAAGAAAAAGAAAGACTCATGAAAGAAGGCCTATGCCTTAAATGCAAAGAAAAATGGTATAGAGGGCATAAGTGTGGGAAGAGAAGCCAAGCTCACAACATGGGAGCCCTATCCGATGATGAAGATTGGGAAAACCAAACAAGTTCAAGGGACGAAGAACAAGAGAGACCTAACAAAAAGATAAAGTACAATGACGAAGAAAAGGGAACCTTGGCAGCCATTTCAAGAGCCTCAAAACATCATCCCTTTTGAATTAAGAGTGTCATCATGGGAAAAAGAGTAATTTCTCTTATGGATAGTGGAGCAACCCACAATTTTATTGACCAAAGCTTGGCATTCCGACTGAAACTTAAAACTCAAGACTTTAAGGGTTTTCAAGTAGCCCTAGCTGATGGTTCCACCACATCCTGCAACCAAAGGATTCCCCAACTAGACATAATTTTGGGAAAACACCCTACTAAAGAAGACTTCTATGTGGTCAACCTAGGTGATACTGATGTGATACTTGGCACCCCTTGGATACACTCCTTGGGGCGATTCACCTTAGACCTTCCCAAGTTGGAACTATGCTTTACACACAATGGAGAAGAGGTACTCCTCAAGGGACAAGCTGATGGATCACCAAGAATGGTTTCATCCAAGAAAATGGAAAAAATTGTAAGGTAAGATTAATATCAAACTTCAATAAAAGAATATATAATTGTTGTTAACAGCTTTACCATATTCCTAAAATTTCAGTTTACATGGTGTCTAGGAAGGGGCAAGGAGAATGGGTGGCACAATGTATGATACTCGATAAATCTGCTTCTCAAAAGAAGACCATCCACATTGATATTGAGCCTATCATTAAAAATCACAAGAGAGTCTTTGATGACATACCCCCCGGATTACCTCCCAAGAGGGGGTTTGAGCACACTATAGAACTTGAAGAGGGAGCAAGGCCCGTTATTATCGTACCTTACCATCACCCAAGAGGGTATAAGGAAGAAATTGAAAAGGCCATAAAGGAATTATTAGAAATGGGGCACATTCAGCCTAGCTCCAGCCCCTTTGCTTCTTCAGTTGTGCTAGTAAAAAAGAAAGATGGCACAATGAGAATGTGCATAGACTATCGGGCACTTAATAAGAAAACCATTAAGAATCGGTATCCAATTCCACGGGTGGATGAACTGATAGATGAACTTCATGGAGCAGTATATTTTTCAAAAATAGATCTTCGTTCAGGGTACCATCAAATAAGGGTAAAGGCAGAAGATGTTCACAAAACAGCTTTTAGGTGTCATTTTGGGCATTTTGAGTTTTTAGTCCTTCCTTTTGGCCTTACTAATGCCCCGACTACGTTCCAATCTTGTATGAACCATATTTTTAGGGGACAGTTGAGGAAATTCCTACTTGTATTTTTTGATGACATATTAATCTTCAGCAAAACATGGGAAGAACATTTAAGACACATAGATGAAGTTTTGGGAATACTCGAGCAAAATTCCTTGTTTGCTAAAA
>VDFB02070462.1:0-11267 GCA_007258455.2 Sequoia sempervirens
TTGTTGGAAATATTGTCATTGATGTCAAAGGCGTTGAACAAGATTGTGCATTGAACAAATTTGTTGAACAAATTGTCATTGATATCAAGAAAATAAAGAGATCCATTTATGAAAAAGAAAGGTCTATTTGTACAACGAAATCAATGATTCTCTAATTAAGTATGATGAAACGACTAAACCAAATCATGTTCTCCTTTGCCGTAAGGATGTAAGTGCCAGGTGAATATGCGTTGCTGGTATCTTTGTAATTTGTAAACATCAAGAGAGATATTGAGAGTAACGCTAATTCCACATGTTGTTGTACTCTTGGGTCAAAGAATGTAATAAGTCGACAACCTTACTAGCAGGCAGCTTAGTGTCAACAAGTGTTATGTTTGGATGATTGAAGGATTTATTCTCATTGCTGTTTCTTATCGGGTGCTCCTCAAAAGCTAGACATATCTTTGAAGTGTTGTGGTAATAATCGTGGCAGATAAAATAATTCCTTGTTATCAGGCTTTCAAGAATTATTAAGGAGTTACCAAAGGGTCGTTGATCATCATTAAACAATTGCAGTGTAATCTCCTCAGCCGCGGGTCTCATCAAGTTTTAACATCGTGGATATAACAGAGCAGCCAATGTGTCATTCTAAGGATGCCGTGTAAAGATTTTAAATCACTCTGCCTTATTCAAGCTATCGAGTCTCTAATCTGTTGATAGTCATGCTTGGCATATAAGTAAGATACGGGATGCTTACTCGAAGATAGCATACTACCTTAAAAGAGACGGAAGATCACATTGACGTCACCACTATAGAAGACCCAGGGAGCGATGGTATTAAAGTTCTTCTATGACTGATGCCTTCGTAATTGAAGGAACTAAAATATCAAAGAAATCATGGGAGATCAAAGAAGTCGTGACTTTCACAAAGGCATGAGATGGGCATATGTGAAAAATCGTCGATATGGAGATGGACGTAAGAAGCGGGAAAAGATGTATCGTGGCTTGCATGTCTAAACGTGTCTATACACGTCAAGCAGTCAAAGCTATAAAAGATCCTATCCGCTATCATATATTTATCTGTTGCATCATCTAACAAAAGGAAAAATTGATAAATTCAATACCGATGCATATTTGAAGGGCAAGTTAATATAAAAAGCATATGTATATATTAAGATAATCGCCCAGATAAACAGATCACTAATAATTCATAAAAGACAACGAATATTCAATAAAGAGTTGCGATTTAAATGAGAGCATCGATTAATAAAATCTTGAAAGGACGTTCATTTCAACAAGGTGGTTAATCAAAAGACTTGTTCATATAATTTGGTTTTCTTCAGAGAAATATACTCATTCGATTGGCTCTTGAAAAGAGATGATCATTCATATGCCTGAAGAGACGTGTCTTACACACAGATTTTAATTAACAAAGAAGATTTAATCAAAAATAAAAATGATTAAGGTGCGATTTGAAAATGGTGCGATTTGTTATACATCTGAAGTCTAAAAGAAAAATCACAAGGCAACGATTTCTTTTGAAGAACAATTATTTCTAAAAGAGATCAAAGAATATGTATCAGATTTATTAAAGCTAAAGTAGTATGATTTATGAAATCTGAAGGAGTATGATTAAATTTTCTGAAATGGTGTGATTAGTATTGAAAAGGCAAATCAGAAAAGTCAGATTTTAAATGATGCAACCTTTCACAAAATGTTGCAAAGGTTGATCAATATACATATATGAAGTAAAAACAGATTGAAGGGTGTGGTTGTTGTGTAAGAGAGCATTCTAAATCTGAAGTCCCATCTCCTTGTGTGGGCTAAGTGTGAGATCATTCATCACCATAGGCAGATTGGAGGATTGGGATAGTGCAGGTCAGATTGAAGGCATCATCTTGCAACCATCAAGTCAAGGTTGGTGCCTTGCATTAGGGGCTGGTGCTCCTTGTAGGTAGGTGCCTACTAAAGTTGTAAAGGTTTGGATGTTCCTTGTAGGTTGTGTCCTACTAAATCATCTTATTGTAAATCTGTAGGTTGGTGCCTACTTTGTAAAAATCATTTCAATAAAAGTTGTGTCAACTTGTGTAAATTGGTTCATATCAAATAGTTGATTTGTGTTTAAGTTTGAAGTTGATAAATAAGTAAGAGGGTAAAAGTTTGTTGATATACTAATTCACCCCCCCCTCTCAGTATATCTTTGTGCTCTTCGGGGATACATATCATTAGAATCAATGTTTCCTCATTCAATTTTCCACTTGATGTACATGTGGGCTATGGTGGCATATGTTACTTTGGTAGGTGATTCAACTTTTAGGTCAAATCCTTTATATCATCACTTATTATTAGGGTTTACATGCTTGGTCAACTATTTGGTCATGTACACATATTTCCTATTATATTTTTTTTCAATTATGTCTTAGAGTTCTACCTTTGTTATGAGAATTTCATAGTTTTCCTTGGTGTTATCTTCTTTCTAGATATGGTCAATTTATAGGTATATTGGTGATGGGTTTATTTTCTTATACAAATATGTTTGTGTCCATTATCTTAGGGTTAGATATTATATGTTTATGCAACCTTTTCTTTATGTCTTGAAAGTTATTTTTATGCTCGGATGTGTTACATAGTACCTCAAGTTTGAGACTCCAATGTTTCATGGTGGATTTCATGTTTGTCTTCAAACCCTAAATGTGTAGCTTGAGCATGCGTCTTTAATTTGTAAAAGTTGTATTCATGTGCATTCCATAATTCATATTAGCTTTCCTATGCCAGTCTCATTTATTTTATGGTATAACTACACAATGATTTCCTATGGCTAGTGGCATACAACTTAAAGTACATGCTTAGCTTATCTACCACTATTTTAAATTTCCATATCAATTGTTTCTACCACTTATTTCCAATTTCCTTCACTATCTCTTTTTATTACCTTGTTGGTGTTTCAATTCGCACCTCTGGTATGTGAATTAGAAATGAAAAGCTATGCATAGATTAACTGCTCCTCAAATTAGGAGGGGAAGCTCCCTCTTCGCTGATGTTGCTTTAAAGAAAGTAAACTAAAACTATTTTCCAATCTTTTTGTTTAGCTAAGAGTACAAGGTTATAAAACTCTAGCATCATAGCTGAGATTTTCTCTTTTTGAACTTCAACTATGACTAAGCCTACTCTAATGAAGCTTTTAACAACTCAACTAAATTCGGAGATTGAGAGTTAAAAGTAAACAAGGAATGATTCTTTGACACAAAACTCACATAAAATCACTCTCAATGTACACCTTAAGACTCATTGTACTTTTCGATGCAATCTGAAATAAAGATTATATAAGCATAACACATAAAATAGAAACCTAAGACAATAGATCAAAGTAGCAAAGCAGGCATATGATTTCTTTTCTCGAATTTCAAATCATAAAGATTACACTTCTAGGCTAGCAAGATTGTAGCAATAATAGGCTTACAATTTTGCTATCAACCAGAATACATTGACACAAGTAACACATGAACTGAACAATATCTTGCAACAAAGGTAGGCATGCAAGCTTGCTCTTACACTAAGTGAACTAAAACTGAATAACAACTTGTAGGCAAAAGCAGGCTCGACAATTTGCTATCACAATAATTGTTAAAGAAAAATGGGCAAGGCTGCCCTTATTTATACACAAGCAGAGGAGTAGGGAACCCTACTTTATTTCTAAAACTAAAACAAGATAACTATCTAACAACCTACTAAAGCACAAAAAATAGGGAAAGTGCCAACTACTACAACTTGATATTTCTATTTCACAAAGAATAGATAAGCATGAGACAAGAATAGCAAGAAAACTAAAAAAAAAATGTTGAGTTAACTGCTACTTTTGAGTTCTATTCTTGGAAAATACCGCTGCCCCAAAGAGGTGACCCATTTAGGAAACTCAATCTACTAAAAAGTTGATTTGTTCTTGATTTCAAGTGCAGAGTGTTGCATGCTGAAAAACTTGATTTTTGACTGTAAACTCAACTACGTTCATAAATTTTTTGCACAAACTATTGAAAATAGAATGTTGATTTGTCTTGAAAAAGCAATTTCTTTGAAAAAAGCTGGGACCTGGGTTTTATAGAGAATCTTGTTCTAGAGAAACCCAATTGATCAAATTTTGAAAAAGGTGAGGATTTCCCGAAAAAGCATGGAAAAAGTAAATTCTTGAAAACTTAAAATTTTCCAAAGTTGAAGAGAATCAAGAACTAAGTAGACCTAGATGAGTGAATTTTGAAAATGATGACCCCCTCCTCTGAAAAATGATGCCCTGGAAGAATAAAGCATGAAAAAGCGAGCCTCTATGCTTGCCAATCCTGAATCCATGAAGAAAACTAAAAAAGTACTGCGTTTAAGCCTCCATATCTTGAAAAACAGAAAATTGTATGTTTTCTCCTCTGGACGCCAACCTATAAAAAGTGAATAATGAAATCTAAAGCCTTCTTTTATAGGTTTTGAAGATGAAAAAGATGCTTTATTCTCCAACTTTAAATCTTTTGAAGCCAATCTAAGTAGGTTCATCGAATGTGGATGTTGTTTGGATGATGCATGATGAGAACTAAAAAATTTTCTAAGGCATTGAGCCTTGGGTGCCCTTCTTGACTAGGAGTGCTTTTCCTTAGCAAACTTAGCCAATTTTTTAAAATTTTCAACCTTTTGCTTGATAAAATGCCTTCATTTTGATCTTTATTCCAACCATCAAATTGATCTCATGAACTGACTAATGATCTTGTTACAGAGCCTGACTGAATCTGAGAAGATTATTCTGGAGGCAACATTCGCTAAAAACATCATTTGAGTCCCCAAAATCATGGCCGCCCCTAGCTAGTTGGGGCACCCATGGCTCCCAGTGTTAGCCATTTTTCTGATGTTCTTCACTTTCTATGTTCTCTAACCTTCAGATGAATTATCTATTGAATTTGCATTTCCGGATACTTGAATGGCCTAACGAACTGGCTGCTAGATGCGTTTGATAGCCTGAAGTATTCTATTGGGGGGTTTTCTAGAAGTGACTGGCCTAGAAGAGTAGTTTGAGGGTCTTAAAAGTTTGGGTGCCCCTAGCTACTCGGGGCTCCTTTACTGCCCAAACTTAGTCATTTTTTTAGAAATTTTCAACTTTCCACTGAATTTTACGTTCTGCACAATTTTACTTCTCTGTTCCATCTGCAATATCTGGTGCTTGAAAAATCTGATGAACTCATTAATGGATCCACTAGAAAGCCTGTTCAAATCTGAAGAAAATTCCTTAGAGGCAACAAACCCTAATTTTGACTTCTGAATGCCCAAAATCTTGGGTGCCCCTGGCTACTTGGGGTACCCATGATCACTAGACTTAACCATTTTTACGTGATTTTCAACCTTCAAACTTGATCTTCCATGCTCTGTCCTCCGTTTGATTTGCAATTGTTGGTGACCGGTGAATTTGATGATTGAGCTGAGACATCCACTGGATAGTTGGTAGAGTTCTAAAGACAATGATCATATTTGCAAACCCTAATCTTCGAATTAGGTCCTCCAAAACCCTGGGCACCCCTAGCTAGTTGGGGTTCCCAAAGATCCCAGAGATAGAATATTTTTTGATGTTTTCTCAATTTCCAGTTTGCTTCTTGATGAAACTCCTTTGTTCGATCTAAGATTTTGACTGATAGCTTGATCCAATGGGCTTGTTGCTGGATTCACTATGGAGTCGACAGAATTATGAGTAACACCTTAGAAACAAAAACCCTAATCCCATCATTTGACGCCTTGAAAGGCTGGGCGCCCCTAGCTAGTAGGGGCGCCTTTACTCTCTAGTGTTAGTTTTGTATTTGCAATTTTCAACTTTCTCCCTCGTTCCTCACGTTCTCCGCTTCGTGCTTAGCAGCCAGGGTTGAAAAATATACTAAGGCATGAGTGGTTAGGCGCCTTGACTAGGCAGGGGTGCCTAGCATCTCCAGACTTAGCCAAATTTTTACAATTTTCAAGATTCTTCAACTTCCCTCCTTCGTTCTTCGTTTCATGAGCATCTTTTGCCATTTCTTGATTTGTGCTGCGTTTGAGACCTCAAATTTGACACCTGGCAGTTTGAGCAACCTCCATTGATGACCTTGGAGCTCCTGATTTGGCTTTTGAAAAAGCAGAATAAACCCATTAGAGAAAAGTGATCTTTTGATGCTTTTGACTAGACCAACCCAATGAGGAAGTATTTTAAGCCAATCAAAATCAGTTTGAATACCTAAAGTTGATCAAACATTCTATTTTTAGAAAATTTTGCTAGCATCCATTTGAGAAACCCAAAAAAACCCAGAAAAAAGTATATTTTTAGAAACTTTATATTTTTAGAAAAATTCTTAAAATTTAGGGTTTAAAAACTAAGATTTGGGTTTTGTAGAAAACTTCGCTCTGAGTAGACCCAAATCCTCATATTTTGAAAATTTTGAGTTTTTAAGCACCATGCATGACATGCAAGTTTTCATTTTCTGACCTTTTGACAGTTTTTAACAAGACTTTTGACCATTTCTTCAAAATGCCTAAGTATAGCAAAACTTTTAATTTGGGGTACAATATACCTATTTTTCAAACTTGCACCTACCATTACTACAAGGCATTTTTATTCCACCACTATGTATTACTATCTCACTAATAGCACACATCTTCTCAACATTGTTTGCACTTCTCTTGGGCTATTGTTTGTGTGTTGTTGGATCTTCCTCATCCTACATACTATTTGATCACCTTTGACTTGCTTGACCTTTAATCTCTTTATGATTTGTTTCAACCTATGGCATATTTTTTGTGTGTGGTTTTACCTTATAAGGTCATGAGTGCAAGGGGTTTCTACTCAACTCTACTTGAAAATATGCCTGGGCCTACTATATAATGCCAAGTGTCCCAATGGTGATGAAATTGGTGATCCCCACATATCTTTTCCATGGGTGCTTATTCATCCTTATTTGTTTGCATGGATCTAAGAGAAAATCATCACCTACCACATGTCACTTTTATTGATGGTAGGGCATATTATATTGCTACAACATATACCTTCTTTCTAACATTGAACCAATGTGGGCCATGTGGTGCATTTGTGGTTGCGGTTGGCCCCCCTCATTATATGTTGTATCTATTATATTAGGAAAATACCTATCAAAGGCTCATGTATGATTGTCATGCAGTGCTCTCCTATTTGTAGTGCATGAAAATGATCTATTGGATTAATATAAAAGTGTAAAACTTCCATTATGTATAATGTGTTCATCACACGATCAAGATCCTACCTACCACATGGATGGTAAAAATGTGCCCCAAATTCAAAAGGTTTAACTATCTATTGGTGCATCATTAAAATAACTAGTAATGTTTTTGCTTAGGGCTTTCAACTATGAGCATGATGTGATTTCTTCTATTTTCATATATGTGGTTCAATGGCTCTATTTTCTTCATGGAAAAACTCTTGAAGACCCTCTTGACATAATGGTGCCCTTATTGTTGGTGGTTGGGCTTTATATGAATTCATTATGTCATGCCCTAATTTTTATTTTCTATAAGTCTTGGTCCTTATTCTTGCCTATAATAAAGAATTCATGTAGACTCTAGTCCCTTTCTCCATCCCTAGATGAAATGTTAGTACTTGCTAGAAACTCACATAGGCTATATGAACTACAAATGTTTTGAGCCCCTTATAAAGTAATTATAGAATTTTAAGGTCAACTAGGCAACTTATTATTGGCATAATGATGCATGTATTTCATAGTAGATGTTAGGCATGGATTAAGGTTTTTAATGCTTGGTATAGAGGGTTTCATTGTCTTATAGTACTATATTTTTCCATTTATGGTTGAATGTGGACATGATCTCCCCTACCTTGGAGTATAAATTATTGATCCAAAGAAGATTTTATCCTCTTTACACATGTCCTTCATGCTTACAGGTGTATTTTGACCATGTGAAGATGTGTAATGTTGATTTATGAATTCATAATAGTAAGTTTGTTGCAAAAAAATATATAACATATATGCAAGTTGAAGAATGTAACCAATGGGTTTGTGAATTGGCTATAGGAGAGATTGAAAACTACAAGGTAGGGTGTTCTTGCTTTAAGATTCTTTGGGCTGGTTACAATATTGTATGCTTGAGTGCCAAATCTAGTTTGTGATAGCATCTTTGTATCCCTTGAAGGATAACCTATAATGTACAAATTTTCATTGATTTGAATGTCTCCATGAATATTAGATAGGATTTTAGGAATCCTACATATTCTCTTTATCACACTTGCTAGTTTGGATACTATAATTATTATTTGATCAACAAGATGGTTGTTAAATATTTCTAAAGCCTTTGTAAGATATATTTTCAATGTAATAAAATAATCCTATGAAATTGTATTCATGGATTGTTAAAGTAGACCTATTGTGGTATGATTTGGTGGTATTTCATCTTCTATGCAACACCTAGCTTGTAGTTATCATCCTTTTTATGATATTGCTTTGGGCTTCACATCCTTTATATATATTTGGTTTCAAGCATGAAGTGTTATTTTCTTCTGGAGAAGGTTAGTAGTCTTCATAGTTATGAACCAACACATTGAAGCTTAGTGACAAGATTTAGAGTTCTATAGTGCATAAGGTATTGTTTTTATTCAAGGCTTGTCATGCCTAAATTATTTCTCTTTAATCATCATATAATTTAACCTTAGGGAACACTCCCCTTGGCCTAGCAAATCCAAAAGAAGGAGAATCTATCCTTTCTCATCCATTGGTCCATAGTAGTCCAGACCTAATCATAACTAGTAATTCTTTCATGCTAAGTTGACATCCCCTGGGGCTCAGGTAAGGATTATCTTTAGAGTGTAGAAATCCCATAGGTTTGAGATCCAACACATAGTTCCCTTCATGTTGTTTTACTCCCATCTTTATTTTCCTCTTTATATACTCTATACGCATTCATCTCTTGTGATTGTGTACCTATAGAATTTTGGGATGATGCAAAACACTAGGGATCTTTACACACACTCTCTTCATGTTGAACAAATATAATGCCTCCTTTATTATACCGAATTTCTCCCATTTGCACATTTTATCACTATTTCTCTCCCATCATGTCCTCATGATTACAAATATAAAATTTTCACTGTTCCCTCACTACTCTCGTAGTGGGTACCCTTCCTACAATGATATATTTATTGCATGGTGCATGTTAGGTATGGCCCTATGTGTTTCATGCATGTACAAATAATTCCATCACGTTGTAAGCGTGTCTTTGTCCATGTATAGTCATGTGGATATACCTCCCTACCTTGTGGTACAAATTATTGATCCAAAGAATATTTTGTCTCTTTGTAAATGTTGTCCTTCATGTCTACAAGTGTATGTTGACCATGTGGAGATTCCTAGTGCCAATGTGGTATATTGATTCATAATTTCATACTAAAAAGGCTACTACAAAAAATACAATAGGATATATATGTAAGTAGAATGTAAATAATGTATTGGTGAACTAGTTGTAGGAGAAATGTTGAAAGCTATTGGGTACCTAGGTGTTCTTTATGTAACAGTCTTAGGGAAGGCTTACTATATCATATGCTTGAGTATGAGCTCTATTATGTGATAACATCTTTTTAGTCCTTGAAAGATAACCTATAATGCATAGTTTGTTATTAACTTGATTGTCGCCATGAATGTTTAATAGGCTTTTAGGAATTTTTGGTTCACATTTTTACCTATTTTTTAGAACTTTTTGTATTCAATAAGTGACATGTGTCGTCAAGTCATTCTCCTAAAAATCATGTTAGTATTCTAAGTTGCATGTGAGATCTCTCTATCATTTTAGCTTGGTCAAACTGGAATTTTTGGTATCTACCTCATTAAGTCTCATTCACAAATTTTCTCGATCATTTCACAAGCTTTGCATGTGGTCGCAAGTCAATTTCACAATGTGACAATTATTAAAAAAATATAATTATGTGATTGATTTAATCATCGACTCAACAATAGAATGAAGTCATAATGTTTAGCTAGATTCATTTGAAATCTAATGTTATCAGCAAAAATAACATCATAGAGTACAAAATAATTAAATTTAGAAAAAAAAATTCATACAATATATGTCATCGACTTTTCATACAATATTCTATATGCTATTAGTAAATTTGAGCAAGATTGACAAGAGCTTTGCATCCAAGGAAGGAATGTGATCTCATGGGATGATGATTGCAAGTTAATACAAAATGTATTTGTTGAAAAGGTTGTTAAAACTATCAAGAAAATGAAATTAGTAGCTATATAGCCAAACCTCTTAAATTTTAGTAATATACAAATGGCCTTTTTGAAATGGGAATGTTAATTGCAACTTGCTTGTTGTACATGATTGTAAAGTGTAGAATCACAAAGCCTTACAATTATCATGCTATACAATGAGAGAAGTTGATGGATCTACAGTCATTATAACATAGATTGAATTGATTTGTACTTTGAAAATCATTGTGGAAGGTATCTTTATTCTTGCTCCATAGGATGTGAGTATTGCTAATATCTTTGTTTTTGATAATATAAGCTGCATTTACAAGGTGCAACACCCTTTACACGAGGGGCCTAAAGGCCAAAGTCAAATAAAAAAAATTATAACAACATATTGTCTAGAAACAAAAATAATAAATAGACAACAAAAGGACCACCCACCCAACAACAAAACACACCCCACCCATTACTCAGCTAAACCCTCCCACTCCTTAAAGAGGAGTTTTAGCACATCATCCCCAATCCACTCATTGTTAGATTCCTCTTCCATAGTCTTCTTGTCGACCTCCTCCTTCAACACTCTCAACAGTGTAACAACAGACTAGTGGATGATCTTGATCGTGAAGTGGGTCAACCTTGTGAATTTCTTTTCAAGTTTAGCAACACAGGTCTTCAGTTTGTTGAGCTCCTCATCCTTATCAACTTCCTCCTTGTTAGTCGTCTTCCCTAGAGTCAGATGATCAGAGGAATCCAGTGTGGAATCCTATTGAAACATCTTATTTAACTCAGGGAAGGGGCTTGGCCCTTCCACAAATTCCTTGGTCTCTTCAACAATGTCATGTCTGCTATCCTCTTTGCCACCATTCTGCTTTGAACTGCTAGAAATTTCATCGACCAAGGCCTCTTTATTATGCTTTTCCAATTTGTTAGATCTTCGAACACTAGTTTGCTCAGCCTCCATGTCAACACTTGCAGCAACCACTGTATCCCCTCGGGAGCCTCTGTCAGCAGAGTCCACATCTTCGTTGTCCATGGGCGATTCCTCAACCTGGCAAGTGGTGT
>VDFB02070463.1:0-41096 GCA_007258455.2 Sequoia sempervirens
CCGTGTGAATTCCTTGGTAAGGATTTTGAAGATGGGCCATTCTTCTAGGATGAAAATGAGCATCATATATTATTGATGGAGAAAAGCCACAATCTAATGGTGTTCAAGTAGAAATTAGTAAGTAAATTCATGATCAGTGTAGTTGTTTTTCTTGCAATCATTAATTTACTCTGTAATTTATTTGTTAAATTAATAGCATGACGTTTGGAGTTTGAAATAAACATGTTGACATGTAATAGGTGTAGATGAAAGTGCTATACTCAGCAAGTTCATTTTGTACCACATGGAATTTATGAACAAATGGATTGATCTATATGATAAAAAGAGAGAAGAAGTGTTAGAATCAAGGAGACAGTTTAAGAGATCAAACCCAAGGAATACTCCACTTCCCACTGATCTGCTCAGGGAATGGGGCAAAGATTGCACACTAGAATGGGTTACTGAACAAATTCACAATCAAATAGAAGATGCTAGTATAGATTCAAACATAACAGAAGATGAAATCAACATGTCTAGAGGATGTGAAAGAAAGGTACAGTTGGAATTTTACAAAATGTTGTTTCCTTACAGTTTTGACACTATTAACTATTTTAATATTTGTCAATATATTTGTTTTCATTGAAATAAATGGTCTTTCACATGCAAGGAAATATCTAGCAATGTGGGCATATGGTCGACATTATCGTGTAGAAAGTGTAGATGTAAAGAGATAATCCTTTTGTAACACCCCTCCATTTTGCTCTTTTGATCGAACAATATTTCTCTATACATGTTTATTTTGTTATCACTTTGTTTGTGGAACTTGGTTACTTTTGACCGCTAATTGTTAAGCGATGTAAACATTATGTTTTGGTGTGATGGTATTTTATTTGGTCATTATTACTATTGCATGTCATGGATTAGATTAGCATGTATGTGAATTAACGATGCTTTACACTTTCAATTATATCGTGGATTTTAGATGTTTCAGTTAGCTATACTGTATTGGTGAAGGGGAAGGGATCACATCACTCGCATGCGAGCGCCCTGTGATTCCACGATTCCCTTTTTCACGGTGTGTTTTAATATATTATATACATGTTTCGACACTCGTATTATGTGCAGGATGCAGGTACAGGACATCGACTCCACCTGGTTTCACAGGTTTGAGCATGTCTATCGACCAACGGTATCAATTGGGAGATAGTAACTAGGTTTTCTGTGTCAAACCATCACCCTAGTCATTGTGTGTCATCGGGTTTATAGTCGGGCTCAGTTATTTTATGTTGTTAGTTTCCTCCTTGGCTTTGTATTTAAAATTGCAAGTTAAAAGTGATTAAATGGCTTTTAAAACTTATAAATGATGATTGTTTTGCCTTATTGAAATGTTGGAAAATTAGTGATTAATTAATTAATTTAATTTAATTAATAAAATAATCTAATTTTGAATTAGATTTATTTTATTGACTAATTAAATTAATAGTGATAAATTAAACCAATTTGGTTGGGTTGGCATCTTTAGATTCTTGGATTAAATAAAAAATTAGAATTATGCTTTATATTTTACTTTTAGAAATAAAAGTTGAAAATAATTTTATTTGTGAATTGTTAAATTCATTTGGTTAAAGAAATTTAATTGCCTTTGGAGTTGTAAATAAATTTTTATCTTTAAATGGTATTATGCAAATTACATTTGAAATATGAATTGTTTTAAAAGAATTTAAAAAAAAAAAAATCTCCATTTTTAGCAATAAGTTTTGGTGGGTGAGTCCATTTTAGGGCTTTGACAAATTTGGAGAAGAAATTGCATAAGGTAATTCATGTTTATTGGGAATTTTGAATTTTGAATTTTGGGGAGAGCAAAACTTGGTTTGAATTCTTTGAAGAATTCTTGGTTTGATTTTGGTGGAGAGCTTGGAGGTGGCTAAGTTTGTGGAGTGAAGGAGTGCTTGGAATTCTCCATTGTTGAAGCTTGCAAATTTTGGAGAAAACACAAGGTTCCATCATTTCCTTCTTCTTCTTCTTGCTCATTTTGAATGATTGAAAATATAGTTTTGATTCAATGAAAATCCATAGAAATGCTCTCAAATTTGCAAACTTTTAGTTAGTTTTGGAAATGGAAAACCAAACAAGAAATTTACACCAAGAAATAGAAGGAAAATCAAGAAAACTCTATTTTAGAACTAGATTTTAAACCCTCTTTGTTGTTTAGAAAATATTTTTTTTGTTCTTGCAATAGATTTGAGTTATTTTCACAATTTGAGTATGAAATTAAAATTTGGGTATATATATTTGTGAATATACCCATGCATATCAATACATGGATATATTCACAAATATATTTGTTATATTTGAAAAATTTGGATTTTTGGATAAACCCAGAAAATACCCTGTATTTTCGCCATGTACAGACGCAGGATTTTTTTTTATAAAAAAAATAAAAATAAATATAAAATTTTGTTGTTGCTGTGGGGTGGGAGGTCAAACCCCACCGCCACCACACAGGCCGCGGCCCTAGCGACCACAGACTGTGTGAACCCCACACAGGCCACGGCCGAAAGACCACGAACTGTGTGTGGAACACACAGGCCGCAGCCCTAGCGGCCACGGGCTGTGTGAACTACACACAAGCCGCGGCCGTAAGCCACGGACTGTGTGAAGCTTCACACAGGCCGCAACCTTTAGGGCTTCGTGGTTTCCAACGAAACTTTGGATTTCATTTTTTTTTATGTTTATTTTATAATTATTATTTAATATTATATTAATATTAATATATATATATTATATATATAATATAATATATTATATTATATATATAATATTATTATAATATTTAAATAATAATTAATTTAAATATATAAATATATGTAATATATATTATGCATATATGTTTACTTAGATAAATATATATGCATAGTATATATATATATATGTATATTTTTATATTTATGATTTTTAATTAATTTGTTGAGTGTAATTAAATTGCTTGATTAAGAGGATTGAAATATTTGATTAAATAGATGTTTTTTTAAAAATGGAATTTATATATATTTTAATGAATAAGGAATTTTATTGTGAAATAGGTTTTATTGAATAAGATAAATGCCTTGATTTATTTAAAGGTATTGAATATGGAATTAATAGGAAATTTAGAGTAAGTAGATTGATTTAGGTGTTAGTTGAATGACTTTATT
Source organism: Sequoia sempervirens (assembly GCA_007258455.2). Lineage (NCBI taxonomy): Eukaryota > Viridiplantae > Streptophyta > Pinopsida > Cupressales > Cupressaceae > Sequoia > Sequoia sempervirens. Next base: position 3,174 of record VDFB02070463.1, read on the forward strand.
ATTTAAGTGTTTTGATTATAATTATAGTTGCGAAATTGTGAATCAATGAAAGATTTATTTTAGTCAAATGTTGTTAGTTAATAAATTGTTTGATTATGAATTGGTCGTGAAACTAAGGATGAAGGAACGACTTGATTTATTGCAATGACATGGAATGAAATTTAGAGTTTTAATTAGATAAATGCAAGGAAGGAAAAAAAAACTGTGATTGATTGGATTTAGGAAATTCGAATATTAGTTTATTTAATTTGATTAAGTGCACTAATGCGATGACTGGTTGGATTTACGAAATCCTAATGTAGATTACCTTATATTGTTTGTAAGCTTCCTTTCGTCGTAGGGCATTCATTCTTGTTGGGATTTGAGTCAGATTTTGTAAGTCTTCCTTTGAGGTTGTCATTTTAAAAGTAAAGGTTGTCGGTATGTCAGTCAACCTTGTGATTGTTTTGGGTAGTGCACGTGGTGGTAGTTGTGTTATCACCCGGTGATCATAAACGAGATATGGGGTATGTCACGGATACCCAAGTACTTCGAACGGGTTGTATGACCTTATGTGTTAAGGTCGAAATTGGTCATCAGTTTGTGCATGTTGTCTACCCTTAGATTGGGGGTTTTGTATCCCTGTGTTGTCAGTAGGAGAGTGGCCCTTTGTGGGGGTCCGACGCCCAAAGTGGTGTCAGGGTAACTCACCTAGGGTTTAATCAAGTGATAATCTAAAAGAATTAATGGGGAACTTCACACTAATAAAGTTAATGAATGCCTCTCTCATGAAGTATGCATTATTAAGGCTCGAGATGAGATGAGACGCATAGTTTTGCATAAGGGTCCGGCGGCTGGTAGAGGCAAGCCAGGCTAACCCATGATGGGGGTCCGGTAGCCTAGGAAGGTTGAGCTAGGGTAACTCATGGCAATTTATGTATGACACTCTTCCTACGTCAACGGTTAGTCAGTTATTGTGTTTTGTGCAATGGTGTACTTGTCCTATGTAACCTGGAAGCAATGTATTGTCTTGTGAGTTTTCGTACTGTGTTAAGTGATGTTGTTGGAATTTGAGTCGGTTCAGTTATGTTTAGCCTTTGTCTAGGGGTAGTTGGTCTTGACCAGAAATCCTTGTTACTATCTCCTAGCATGGGGGGTGAGCCTTTGGGTTTCACTTGGTTGGGTGGAACGTGCACCTTACATCGTTGGCTTGTTCGTGATCTTGTGTACGAGACTCTCATGTTGGGGAGCTCGCGGGTTCCTATTACTCTTCTAGTTCTTTCATTCCAACTATTCTTGTATTTCATTACCCCTCATTTGTATCGAGGTGGAATTTGTAATATATCATCATGCTTATTTGATTTACCTCATTCGGGGAATGAGTGTTGTAATTATATTGTGAATAATTATTATTGGAAATCATGTTGTATCTTTTAGTTTTTGATGTATTTAGCATGTATGGAAAGTATGCACCCTGATTTCCTTAAGTAAATAAATGTTATGTTTCATTTCATGTATGTTGTTTTGCGGGTTTATAGTAATCTCAACCTCGTAGCCTTAGGGGATGTTTGCAAAGTATAGTGAACTTGTATGTTATTGTTCTTAAACAAAAAAAAATTTGTTGCATATGGTTAGTGAATTGCAACTTCCCCTAGGGTTGCGTGGTGGGGCATTACACCTTTGATTGTGGCATCATGATTGACTTCAAGCAATCCATTTGATCAAGCTCAAAAGATAAGAATATCATTTAAGGGAATCTACTATATGTTGGGAAAATACAAGAAATTATTGAGTTGGATTACCGCTCTTTTAAATGTTGTATTTTTGAGTGTAGATGGTATGAAGCATTTGAGAGGACACGAAGACATGATACCCATAGTGGATTTTTTTCTATAGATTCCTCATGGTTCCTACTGGAGGATAAGGAGCCTTATGTTCTACCAATTCATTGTGAGCAAGTATTTCTTTAACTCAAACAAGAAGTAGTAGTGGTCATTAATCTGTTAATTCATAGTTTATTGTGAATATATACATGTGTTTATTAATCAATAAAATTGTTATAACATACATCTAATATATGTATGTCATTCATGTGAGTATTTTTCTATGAAAATATTTTGGACTCGAAATGGATATTTGTCATACATTATGATCCAAGATTAAGGCATGTATTTGATGATGCATTGGTGGATACTGAGCAAAACAATGATGACCAAAAAAATGAGAGAGAGGGATTAGAGAACATCGAAGAAATTGACATCCATGATGATGTTGAAGATGGTTATGTTTAGGCACAAGAAGACAACAATCTAGAGTTAGATGATGTTATGGAAGACAACAATATGGATGGTATAGAAAATGATGATCCAAGTACATATAGTAACAATATAGATGGTCTACAGTCAAATTTAAATGATGATGAAGAGGATGCAAGTCAAGATGAGGATGATGATAATATTAAATACTTGAAAGAACATATGAACATTTACAATGATACATTGGATGACATTGAAGCAGACAATAATGTTAATGACAAAGACTTCTAAATTTTCAGAATTATTTGCAATCCATGTTTAAAAAAGGATGATTCTTATGGCCTAAACTTTGAAATGCTTCAATAATATTATTTGTGTCGATACAAATTACCTATTGCAATATCCTTAAATTGTTCAATCTTTAGTATGAATTGTTGGCAGAAAAAATAGGATTACTTGGATGCTTCTTCCATTCATTTTGTATCAACATATGTTTTTGAAGACACAAAAGTTAATAAAATATTAATGCACGTAACTCACAATTATTTAAATAGGAAACTTTGTTAACTTTATTATTTTTAAATAGTTTCCATTTTTATGTTGAACATAATTTTGAACATGTAACTGAAAACATCCATAGTAAATGCTTTACTGTATCAACATATTCATTAACATAAGCATAGTATTGAGGCTCAATAACTGCTATTCATTCAAATATAAGAAGAAATAAGTATGGAAAACATAAGAAAAATACAAAATGATAACATAGTCATGGAGAATCTCTGATAATAAGATGTTCTATTTCATTCATAGGATCAAAAGTTACACCAACAAAGTTTTGGTAACTAGAAACCAATCAAGATAACCACACAACAACACATGTGTCCTGAAAAATTATGTAAATTTGAATAACTCAAAAGAAAAACTTTGGAGACAACACAACAACATATAGAAATGAACATCAACACAACAATTGAACACTGGAATAGATCACCAAATATAAAATATCTTCTCCATTATATTGCTTCAATTGATATACATTAATAATAGAAGTCTTCAAAATGTGATTGTGGACGAATGGAATATAAAACCTATCTATTTCTATTGGTGGCGATGGAAAATGATATATGATATGATATCAAAACTAGGCCTTGGTTTTCCATTTATATAGGAAGCAACAAGCTACAGGCCTTTTACAAAAAGAGACTACCTTTCATAACTACTTCTTTTACTAACAACTATTTAATTGGCATAATTAAAGAAATAACAAGACTTAAGACATTTTGGCATATGGTTCCATTATTCAATGTGGAAGACCTATGATCATTGACCTAGAAAAGTCTTCCTCTCCATGATGAACGTCCAAATGCTCTCGCCTTAGTGTCCTATTCTTCCGAAACCAAATACTTTTCCTCCCACTGATACACCGTAAAATCTTATGGCCACTTATATTCTTGGATTTTTGGCATGTTTGCAAGATGAGTTTGCAATTGACTATCTAGTAATGCCTTTGTATCATTGAAAAACTTTATGTTTTAGCATCAAGAACAATTATCCCATCCATGATCTGATTTAGCCTATGAAAACTGGTATCATCATCCTCCTATATATGAGTTACACACTTATGAATAACCTGACTGAATTCTTTCTTCCACTTATCCATGTCTTTCAATTGAAAACCATCTCTCATGATTTTAGGTATATACCACTGTCTTAAGGTATGTAATAAATCCATTCGTGTTATAATCTTGTTATCCTCCCCTTGTATATACTGAAATTCATCAATAATCATCGTTGCAGTTTGTTCAGTTGGCTTTAATGTTGTGGGAGCATCAAGACTTCTTTGTAGAACTTTGCATAACTTAGCCAAAGTGTGGTGAATAGGCTACCACCTTTTGAACAAAGGATCTAATACAAGCATATGTGTTTTTATTTGATCAATTGCATGCTGAAGTATTTTATAACTATCATGCACATTCTCCAGTTTATCCATAACTAACTTTATCATGTGCTAAAGAATATTTTCCATAACTTCACAAATTCACCTTTTTACTTCATCTTGGGTTTGATTGCTGGTCTTCTTTACATCATCCACTTCCTTCTTTGGATTTTTCACTTGTTCTACATAAATTTTCTTCACAATATCCATTCGAGTAATAGAAGGCCTATATAACATCATCTCCTTGCTTTGTGAGGGTCCTGCTCCCTTTAATTATTCTTTCAATTTAACATTCTCCATGAACAGTTTATTAACTTCATCATTTAGGAACCCTTGTTCCTTTTCATACTCCTTCAACTTATCTTCTAATCCCTTAACAGTTGCTCAAGTGAACATGGCTGAATGCATGGTCATTATGGCTGCCTCCAAAGGGGTGGTATCTTGTATTGTCCTTACCATCGTTGTCCCTTTCATCCCTTGAATTACATCCAATAATTTTGGCTTCTATGTATTTTTCTATTTGATCCATATGGCCAAGGTTTCAATCTTTGGGTTATACCTATTTCCACTCACTCCTTCATCAGAGTCAAATTTTGCAACTAGCATTGGATTTTCTTGAGCCTGCACTTGATCAAGCAAAAACGTTTTCTTTAATTCCAAGCTAGGGAAGATGAGAATATTTCTCCTCAAGACCATTTCTCTAGCCTTCTGGGGGCTAATGTTAATGTTGTCAACTCTTAATTCCTAGAAAGTCTGTGCTACCATTTGATTTTTCTCTGATTCTCCAATTCCCGCTTTAGCTGATTCCACCCTCTCTTCAAATTCTTTTATCTTCATCTTTATCCAGAAACCCCCAAACTCAAGAGTCTTAATGAGTTCATCATCTTCTATGAATCTCCTGGCTGCAATTTCCCTTTCATCTTCATGTACCTTTGCACTTATTTTTTCTACATCACCCATCCTTTCCTCATGTTTATGGGCACTGGTCTCATGGATGGGTTGATCAACCTCAATATCACCTTTCAGTGACTGTAGCATTGTAGCCAATTCTTTAGTATCACCCACCTCTTCACTCTCCTCATATGGTACAAACTGTTCAATGTTTTCTGTCTTCCATCTTTTGGGAGGTAACTGCTCCATGGGAGGTTTAGAGGTTTCACCTAGGGTATGCTCTGCAGTTGCATCACTATCATGTTTTTGGAGACATGTTTCCCTCTTACTGTACATATCTTCAAATTGACCCATTATCAAATCTATCCTCTTGAGTACTTTTCTTCAACAAAGTATCCCAGGAAATCCTTGTACCTCTGCTTCTTCCTTTCTTCAAGCTTCTTCATATATTCCCATTTTTTCCTTCTATTGAACACATCATTATAAGTAATGCAGTTGCTTATGACATATTTTTCATAATCCACTTGGTGTGCCACTATCATTTTGGTAAGAAGATTGTGCCTTATGTTGTTCATATGATTTTTCAGGGTCAAAGGCTCTTCCTTTTCCAAAATTCAATGCATATCTTGTCTTCAAATAATATTGTAACTCCTCCAGTATGTCTGAGCCCACAATCCAATCTTCACACTTGGTTTGGTTTGGTAGGAAAGTACCTTTCTTCTATTTGTGCATTACTTCTTTCTCCATCCACATCATTTGCCACATAAATTCAAGAAATGCTAATATGAGGGGCATAAATTTTGGAAATATGTGTGGAGCAATAGGGCATCCATAAACTCTTATTATTGTAACTTTTGGGAGGAAGAACCAATCTCCAAAATTGTGTGTATGACCCTACTTTGGTTTTAAAGCAAAAGGACTCAATAGCTGCAACATTTTGGTTGGAAATCTTGGTATTGCATAACCAAGAACTCCAAGAATTCTGTGTACAAAGTCTTCATAGAATACAACAAAGCTTGAATTCTTTCACCGACTGTCCCAAATATAACACCATTTTTGGATAGGTGTGGGATTCCCTTGCTCATCTACTCTAGCCAAGTCCATTCATTTATACCATTGGTCCCTATTTTGGTACAATATCAAATGACACAGTAGGGAATAGTGTCTGAATGTAATCGGTGCTCTATCCTCTATAACTTGAGAGAATTCATCATACAATGCCCTCTCAAGGTATGAATCAAAGTCATATTCAATATTAGTTTTAGGGTTTTGAATTCTCATGGACATCATCATTAGGCCTATTGGAATTTTATCTTGAGCATCCATCCCCAACACTTGGCAAAGAGAAAAATATGTATTCATAAAGTAATACTAAAAATTTGTCACAATAAATAGTTCAGTAGTGGTAGTAGAGATGGGGTTTGTTATGTTACCAATGCCTCTTTTCATATATAGAGGTAGCTCATCACTTCTATAAGTCCTTAACCTAGCATAATCCTCCTCACTTTTCTGCAGGTTTATCTTGGTTAGAGACTACTTGTTTAAGTCAAAACACTCAATGATGGTTGCTTTGGTTACTTCTACCAATATTGTGCCATTTGGAAACCTTACTATTTTGGTAGTTGAGTGATAGTGTTTGGCTAGCAGTTTGATAAATTCTACATCAAAAAACACATTGGAATGATCAACCTTGCTAAATCCAACATCCAAGGGTTTGATGCTAGAATCTTCTCATTCTCTTACTATAAAAATACCAAAATACGTCCCATCCAGATTTGGGAACGAGGGCATCCCTACAACTTTGTGTGGTATCCATGAGAAATTTCTTATTACCCTCCGTAGTAGACCCTAGAAGTATATCTAATATGGATTGATGGAGTGGTCTCTTATTTACCTTAGGTTCTTCATCTTTAATTTTAGGTTGACTTTCTTTTACTTCTAAATATTTTCTTTTAGGAGGCATGTTTCAATTTTCTCTACTATGGCTTCAAATGAAAAAACCTTCAAAGGTTTTTTTATATTAACTAAGCTCTTTTAGAGAGTTTTCGTGCACTTACCCGAGTATTTAATGCTTGCAGGACTTCTTCTTCTCGTATCCTTAGCTCCTTCCACACTAGTGTACTGTAATTAAGTGTAATATTGGGAAAACTCACTTGTCTTTAAATGGTGTGGTATTCAGTCATATCAGTTTTAATGCCAACTCTTCACCAAATAATTTTATAGCAAGCTCAAATCCTTGCATTTAGTTTTCACACCGTTGGATTCATGTGTTGGGGTGGCTGACGTGATTTTTTTTCATTTATTTCCGCAATTTGTAATGATGCCACACTAGTCCACCACACTACCACCATCACTAATCACACCATTTGTGGTATAGCGGTGTCTACCCTCCTTTTTTGTTGACTGCACTACTGCTTTGCTTAAGACCTCCTGTTGCAAAGTTGCGGTGTATACCACATCACTGTATATGTTGCTTATCCACTTGGTGGTATAACGGTGTATGCTTTATTGTTTACCACCTTACCGCACTCCTTTGGATCTCCCTCTGCGGGATAGTAGTGGGTACTGCATTACCGCATTGCCTTATAATTCTTCCTGCAGGGTGGCAATGAACCGCATCATCGGCCACATGCTATACAACTTCCTGGCAGTGTGGCAATAAAAGGCTTATTTCATGACTTGGAAACTGCCAACCCGTGCTTCCTTTATCTTGATGTTGTGGTACTACAGTAAAGGAAAAATTTGCTCTGTTTTATGCTAATTGGGCATGTACAAAGGAAAAGCTGATAATAGTATAGATCTTGTCACACAAATTATTGCATTTCATGCCAAACACAAAGTGAAACTAGAGACAATTGGTATTTTGACGAAGATGGAAGGTGGATGGTAGATGATGGCTAGTGGACATTGAGGACGATTATTTTTGCTCCAACACCTACAACCTTGTGCAGTGTCTATGAGAAATTTCTTATTTCCCTCCTTGGTTGATCCTGGAAGTATATCTAATATAGACTGGTAGAGTGGCCTCTTCTTTACCTTAGGTTTTTCTTCCTTAATTGTGGCCTTACTTTCTTTTACTTCCGATTGTTTTCTTTTAGGAGGAATATTTCAATTTTTCCTACTATGACTTCAAATAACAAAGCTCTACCATATACTACACCAATCAAGCTTCTTTAGAGGGTTATTCGTGCACTTACCTGAGTGCTCATTGTTTGCAAAGCTCCTTTTCTCGGTGTCCTCAGCTCCATCCACAACAATGCATTTCAACTAATCACAATCTTAGGAAAATTCACTTGATTTTGAGGGCGCGATATTTAGTCATATCAATATTAATGCCAATTCTTCGCCAAATAGTTTCCTAACAAGCTCAAATCCTTGAAATTAATTTTGAAGCATGTGTCAGGGCAACTGACGTGAATTTCTGCATTTATTGCTATAAATTGTAATGATGCCACGATTACCATACTACTGCTGTCTCTTATTATACCCATTGTGGTATGGTGGTGTTTTTCCCTTCCCTTCTATTGTTTACTGCAGTACCACCTTGCTTAAGACCTCTTACTGCAGGGTTGCGGTGTATACTGCTCTACCGCAACCATATTATCCAAGTCACACGGTACTACGGTGTCCACTTTTCTTCCAATGCTTATCGCTCTACTGCCTTGCTCAAGACTTCTTGTTGCGGGGTTGCAGTGCATACTACTCTACCGCATATGTTGCTTACCGTCTCGATGGTATAGCGGTATATGCTTTATCTTCTTGTTATTTACTACTTTACTGCACTCCTTTGAAGCACCTTATGCGAGATGGTGGTAGGTAACACATTACTGCATTGCCTTATAATTCTCCCTGTGGGGTGGTGGTGAGTACCTCTTTACTGTGCAAGCTATATAATCTCTTGGCGGTATGGCGGTAAAGGCTTATTTCTTAACTTAGAAGCCATCATCCCACACTGCCTTTATTTTGATGTTGCAGTATTGAGGTAAAGGAAAAAATTTCTTTGTTTATGATTATCTGGAAGAATAAATGGGTATATACAAGGGGAATGCTAGTGACAGTATGGATCTTGTCACACAAATTGTTGCATTTCATGTTAAATACAATGAAAAATCAAAGGCAGTAGATCTTTTGATGCAAGTGAAATGTAGGAAATCAATTGAAGGCCAATGAATATTGGGGAAGGATTTTTTGTTCTAACACCCCTAATTCCTTAACCCTTAATCCCTGCTAGATTAGAACAATTAGGTGCTCAATTAGGTGCTAAATCCTTGACCCTCAACCTAGAAACCTAAACTTGGTCCCTAAACCTTGAAGCCTAGGCCCTTGACCTTGAACCCAAAACCTTAAACAAATAAATCTGAAACTTGAATCTCAGAGCCTGAACCCTAAACCCTAAACCCTTGCCCTTGAAATTAAACCCTTGACTGTAGACCATGAACCCTTGACCATTGAACCGAAACTCTTAACCCTCTAACTCTGAGCCTTGAACAAAGAACCCTTAACCTTAAACTCTGGACCATGAACCATGAACCCTGAAACCTAGACCTTGAACCTTGAAACTTGAACCCAAACCCCGAACCCTTGGTGCTTGACACTTGACCTTGGAACCTGGTCCTTTACCTTAGACCGTGAACCCTGAACCTGGACCCTACACCCTAAACCCTTGACCTTGAACCCTTAACCTTGGACCATGACCCTCAACCCTGAACTTGGACCTTGAACCCTGAACTCTAAACCTTGAGCCTTGAACATTGGACCCTCAACCCTGAACCTTGGACCCTAAACCCTAGACCCTAAACCAAAACCCTAAACCTTGAACCCCAAACCTTGAACTAGAAACCTAAACCTAGTACCTTGAACCCTTGACCCTGAACCTTGAACCCTGAACCCTAAACCTAAACCCCAAACTTGAATCTGAACCCTGAACCCTGAACCTTGGATCCTAGACCCTGTACCCTAGACCCTCCACCCTAAATCATGAACATGGACCTTGAACCCTGGACCCTGGACCTTGAACCCTAAACATGGACCCTGAACCTTGAAGTTGATCAGATTTGACTTTGGGACGAGACCCACTTTTGGGACAACAATAGATCTTTTGATGCAAGTGAAATGTAGGCAAGCAATTGAAGGCCGGTGAATATTGGGGAAGGATTTTTTTGTTCTAATACCCCTAATCCCTTAACCCTTAATCCTAGCTAGATCAAAACAATTAGGCGCTCAATTAGGCACTAAATTAGGTGTTAAATTAGGCACTAAATTAGGTGTTAAATTAGGCACTAAATTAGGTGTTAAATTAGGCACTAAATTAGGCACTAAATTAGGTGCTAAAGCAGGCTCTAAAGTAGGCGCTAAATTAGGTGTTAAATTAGGCGTTAATGTAGGTGCTAATTTAGTTGATAATATGGGCGCTAATTTAGGAGTTGGTGCAAATTAGCACCTACTTATTCTGATCAGTGCAAAAAACACCAAAAATAGCACCATCTCGATAAATAGCATTGACTTTTTCAAAAAATTGGAGAAAAATACATTAAAACAGTGGGTGGAAGCAAAAAATGGAGCAAAAAAGGGAGCTAATCATAGGGATGTGTTGTAGTGAAGGGGTTTCACTTTTTGGTGTGCAGATACTAGTTTGATAAGCCTAGAGAGCGGGATTTAGTTGCAGATCCCAGTCACGACTAGCTTCATTGACTGTTTTCTTTAGGATTTTCAGGATAGTTTTGTTTGTAGCCTCTGCTTGGCCATTGCCTTGGGGATAATATGGGGTAGAGAATTGTTGCTGGATATTTAATTTTTGGCATAGCTCTTTCACATCCTGATTATTAAAAGGTGTTCCATTGTCTAAGATTAGAGTTTGAGGAACACCATAACGACAGATGAGATAATTTAGGATAAACTTGGAATTTTTTTTCCCTATTATATAGGTCATAGGAATGGCTTCAACCCACTTAGTAAAGTACTCAGTGGGAGTTATGATAAACTTGTGGCCATTGGATGAGGTTGGGGTGATTTTTCCTATGAGGTCAAGCCCCCATTGTGAAAAAGGCCAGGGTGTGATCATGGGTTGCAATTCTTGAGCTGGAGCATGAATGAATCAAATCTCCATGTTGCTGACATTGGACACACTTTTGCACATACTGATGAGCTTCCTTTTCCATGATTGGCCATTAGTACCCCGTCCTCAACAGTTTCTTAGCTAAACTCATACTGCTAGAGTGGTACCCACATATGCCATCGTGTACTTCTTTTAAAGCAGTTAAGGCTTCCTCTTGATTAAGACATCGTAGTAATGTCCCTTCGATACTTTGACAGTAAAGGGTATCACCTAAGATCATGAATCAGGATTCCTTTTTAACAAAGGTCTTTTTTAGGTTTGAGGTGATGTTAGATGGGAGGGTTCCTTTGCTAAGGTAGATAAAGATGTCATGGTACCACAAGGATCTAGGACCAACAATGACACAGGAGAATTCTAATTCTGGGATTTTGAAAGTTGGTACCAGAAGTTTTTCTACCAAGTATTCACATTGGAGGATGTTATTTGGCATGTCTAGTAGTGATCTGATTCTTGCCATGGCATCAACTGCTCTGTTGTTCATGCGAGGAATCTACTCAAAAGTTATATCTATGAATATATCCTTGATATTGTCCACCATCTATTTATAAGGAGTGAGCTTGTTGTCTTTGGTTTGATAGTCATCATTGAATCGGTTGATAACCAGCTGTGAGTCTCCATAGACTTTCATCTCTTGTATCTGCCACTGAACCGCTATCCTCAGACCTATGATTAGGGCTTCGTACTCAACAATTTTGTTAGTGCAAGGGAATGATAACCTATAGGACTTTGGGATGCAATCACCTTGAGGGGTGATGAAAAGAATGCCTGCTCCTGATCCATTTTGGGTGAATGATCCATCAAATTACATCTTCCACTGAGCTGTGAGATTGATAAGGAATACTAATTCATCAGTGAATTCAGATATCAGAGGGTTCTTAGCATAGATGAGTGCTTCGGCTAGTTGGTTTGCAATCACTTGTCCTTTGATTTCCTTGCACACTACATACTCTATGTAAATTTTTGTTAAGATCATCACCCATTTAGCCATTCATCCCATGAGAGTTGATTTGGATAACATGTATTTGAGTGGATCAATCTTTGTAATGAGCTTGATTTGATGTGACAACATGTAGTGCCTGAAATTTTGTGAAGCAAAAACTACTGCTAGGCATGCTTTCTCAATGGGTGAATAATTCATTTCATATCCTACCAAATTTCTACTGATGTAGTAGATAGCCCTTTCTTTTCCATTTTCATCATGTTGTGGTAAAAGAGCTCCAAGTGTTGTCAGTGTTGTTGAGATGTATAGGATTAGTGGCTTGTTTGGTATGGGTGGCATGAGTACTGGAGGTGTCAGTAGATAATATTTGATTTGTTGGAAAGCTTTATCACACTTCTCATCCTACTTGTAAGTTATCCCTTTATGGAGAAGATGTGAGAAGGGGTGTATCGTGTCTGATAGTTGTGCTATGAACCTCCTGATAGACCTTGTAATCCTCTCATTTGCTTTAGTATTTGTGGTGGTTCCATGTATAGGATGGATTTTACCTTTGTTGGATCAATTTCTATCCCTCTTTGTGAGATGATGAAGCCAAGGAGCTTCCCCGATGTGACCCCAAAGAAACATTTTTTTGGATTTAGCCTTACTTTGTATTCTTCCAGCCTGCCAAAGATGGGTCCTAAGACTTGTATGTGCTCACTTATTTTCTTTGATTTTTCCAAAATATCATCCACATAATCTTCAACCGTTTTGTGGATCATGTCATGGAAGATGAGGGTCATGGCCCTTTGATAGGTTGCACCTACATTCTTTAACCCAAATGGCATTACTTTCCAAAAATAGGTTCCCCATGGACAAGTGAACACAACTTTATGTTGATCTTCCTTGGTGATTATGATTTGGTTGTAGCCTGAAAACCATCCATGAGTGACAACATTTCATGCCCAACTATTAAGTCTACAACACGGTCGATATTAGGAAGAGGGAAATCATCCTTCAAACACGCCTTGTTTAAGTTTCTGAAGTCAGTGCATATTTTGATGCCCCTAGTGGGTTTTGAGACTGGTACTAGGTTTGAAACCCACTCAGGATAATCTATTGGTTGGATGAATCCAACATCAAGAAGCTTTTGCAACTCCAATTTGACTAAGAGTGCTATTTGAGGGTGCATCTTTCCTAATTTTTGCTTAACATGCTTAGCTTTAGAATATACTACTAAGTGGTGTGCAACCACTTTTGGATCAAGGCCTAGCATATCTATGTGTGACCATGCAAAGTTAGTTCTACGTTCTTTCAGGAAAGCTGCCAAGTTCTTTTTTTCTTCATCCAACAAGGATTCAACATAGAAAGTAATTCGAGGTGCTTCTTCGGTATCCACATTGATTGGTGTGGCCTTTTCTGCTAGTATTGCTGACTTTTTTGGATGCATTGAACTAAGGGGGAGATTGAATCCCTCATCCTTGGGCACCTCAGAGAGGTTTTCACCATCAGATGTGTCCTTTGTTTTTACTTTTTTAGGATCAGAAAGTGCCACGGTGTGGTTTTTACTTAGAGATCTGCATGTTAGTTGTATTTCATCTATTCTGCGACTGAAGGATTCAATCATCTCCCCATAGTATTCCTCTTTATCTAGCTCTGTGTCAAATCCTACTTTATGATCTTCCCATGGTAAGTTGTCACAGAGTCCCATGAATTCTAAGATTGCTTCATCATTTTCAAATAAATCAAGAATTGGTTGTCCTTGTTGGTCCATGTCAATGAGTTGTGGTTAAACTAGACGTATTTCAATTGGTTGATTGCTTGGAGCAAAGGATGTTATGGATATCATGAAGAGAGTGTTATTTTTGAATAGGTCAGCAACATCAAGGGGGAAGTCATCTAAGGTCATATCATGTGATGTAGGTGACCAAGAGGAAGCCTCAACTCATTTAGCGGAAATACCTTTTCCAATAAGCGTGACCTTGCTAGTAGTACAACCTAGGCCAAGATTCTTCTGTCGTTTCTCAGGAACGATGGGTTCTAGTAAACCATTGTCATTTTGTCCTAGCTTCACATTCTTCTTATATCCCATCCCTTTCATGAGCTACAAAAATTTGTTATTATCTTCCATGATAGAAAATTTTATAGATATCATCCTCATTGACATCTTCTTGATTCAAATCCCCCCACTTGGTGAAGGTAGTAGCTGCCATTTTGATAGTTTCAAATTCTTTGCTGGTAGCTATAGGTTTCCCATGATATTGAGGTGAAGCAAGTAGCTCTCCTAAGACAAAGATGTTCTTCATTAACTTGTAGTTCCCACAACCATCATCTTGAATCACTGCTTTGATATTAGGTATGTTTTGTACCATGAGTACCTTTGTTTTAGAAGTAGATGCAAGGGATGATGGATCAAAAAATGAGGTGGAAGGTGTAGGCCCTTCATAATTTTTAGGTATTTGGGGGATTTTATAGAACTTAGCTTCAAGACTTTTGCAATATTAAAAAGGATTAGGATCTCCATAGATAGTAATATCTCTGCCTTCGAAAGGAAACTTCATGCATTGATGATAAGTTGAGGCTACAACTTTTAGAGCATGGATCAGGGTCAACCAAGCAGTATGTTATAAGGAAGATCAAGGTCCAATACTTGACATGTGGTTTCTGCAATGAGAGGGCCTACTTGGATAGGAAGTACAATGATACCTTGTGATATCCATTCTTGGTCATCATATGCTCTGATAGTGGTACTTTTTGTCCTTTCAATAGTATCTTCTAAATAGCCCAAGTTTTTGATTAGCTGAAGGGATTTTCTAAGAGTTTTACAAATGTTTAGGGATTTTCCGAGTTATCTGTATGTTTTTGGATTTTTTGATATTTGGATGTTTTGGGTTTTCTAAGATTTTTGGATGTTTAGGGATTTTATGAGTTATCTATATGTTTTTGGATTTTCCGATATTTGGATATTTGGAGGTGGGGGATTAGTGTCAAGGGTACTTATGAGTGTGTTGCTATCAAATGGTGAAGTGTCACCAAAGTCTTTAGCAAGACTAGTTGCAAGACTAGGAAAAGATGTTTGATTTAGCCCTAGTGATGGAGTTGTGAATCCTTGTGTCAAATTTAGTGCAATGAATGTCAGGGAAATAGGAGCTACATTTTCAAAGGCTTGATGTTCCATGATTTCTTCCCCAATGAGTTCCAATGGATAGTTTGTGACATCTTCAATCTCGTATGGTACTGATGGTGATTTTGGTCATTCTGATGGGGTAACTTGACTTCTAGGATCAAACTCTAAAGTATTTGAATCACTTGAGGTAAATGTAACTCTTGTTTTCTCCATGATTCTCTTGTGTTGTGATCTCGTCTTTACCATAAATTGTGTGTTAGCGTTGGGAGAGTTATGTTGTGATTTGTGATGTTTGAACTCTCTAGTTGACTCAAATCTAGGTAAAAGGGACGCTCTATGTCTTTTGGGAGCAATGATGATAATGGGGGATGAAAAGATGGGTGATGTGGAGAGTGACCTTTTTAAACGTTTTGGGACAACACTTTTGACTTAAGTTTGAATTTACGATGTTGGGATAAAGGATGTTGCTGAACTTGTAAATCTTTAGGGTAGACTCATGACCTTCAAGATAAACTAGTCCAAAGATGATAACTAAATTGTCTAAGTGCATGGAAAAGGATACATTTCACATACAAAATAGCCAAGTTATGGATTGGTTTTGATAGATGTTTAAGTCACAAAGTGTTGGTGTATTCAAATTTTTTGCAAAGTTTTGTGAAGTGAGGGATGAAATTTGGATGAAGGGGATGGATGAGATGTTTGACCCAATGTTGACCTAAGGTGAACCTTTGATAAGACCACAGTATTGAGATGATGCTAGACCTCTAAAGTTTTCAAATCCTAAAGACCCAATGTTGACCTAGATAAGAGGATAGATAGGGATGTTTAAACTTGTTCAGGCCCTCCTAGCTCGAGCATAAAAGTTTCTCATCAAGGTGTAACGATTGTGATAAAGTATTTTGGCCCACTTCCTACTAAACTATGAACTATGATACCTACGTTTGCAATGACAGGATGGAGATCTTCCCCTACATATTTTAATTGTGTGATGGATCATCTAGAGGAGTTGGGTATTGTGAAAAAGACAAGGGTTTTGACTTCAAAAGAATGCATACAATTCAGGATTGTTCCTGGAAATGTTTCTGTAAAATTTGGCTACCAACTTGTCTCTATTCTTGTGAAGTGCTAAAAGATGTTTCTTGAGAGCTTTTGTACTAAGATGCCTAAGTTTGAAATAACGACCTGTAGACTTTATCTTAGGGATCTTGACTTTGCATGAGATCATTTAGAAACCGTTTAAGTCTATGGAAGAAAGGAAGATATTTATTTCCATGCGGGTGGTGGTAATGTGGGCCTTCCAGCCTCAATATCATCTTGTTCATCTTCTTCGTCTAAAATGGATGTAGTGTTTCTCCACTAGGTGTTAGTTTCTTTTGTTTCAAAAGTGAAGCTTCTCAAATTGCTAATGAGATCGGTTTGTTCTCCGTTAATGAGCTCAAAGTTTGGTTGAATGATAACACATGGAAGATTGGGTTTTTCAACTGGAGGAATTGGTCTCCAAATAGTCATGTGGGGTTCCTTTATCAGTTTATCTTGCTTAATGAGTTTATTTTACCACAAACACTTGTCTTGATTATGTTTTCAAACTAACATCATAACTTTCACATTGTCCATTTTGTGAAAATCATGAGGTTAAAGCCACAATTGCCTATGTTGTCTTTGGAAAATATGGGTTTGAGATATAATTCAAGATATTTAGAAATCTCTAAGGATAAATCCTTAGGATAAGTAGTAATATCAAGGCTAATTTCAAGAGATTTCCATATTTAGACCAAAGTGTTTGAAATTTTTGAGGAAGATAGTGAATGTTTGTTTTGTATCGTTTTGGAACCAAGGAAGGTGTTAAACTAACTCTCAATCATTTACAATCCTAGGTTAGAAATGTTTATACTTGTTGAGTCCCCACTTGGATTTCTCCAAACATTAGACAACGTGAACAGTTAGAGATTTGGTGACACTGTTTCCCCTCCACGACACACACACTTCTCAAGACCACCAAATCTCAAAATCCTTAAAATTTGGAGATCAAAAGGTTTTTTTTGTTTCTACAATTGAGTAGTAAGAATGTGGGCTAGCTTCAGAATGACAGTTCTTGCACCAAAAAGTATTTGAGGATTTTGACTTTCTAAACAAAGGATTTTAATAAGGGCTTTTGTTCAAGGTGGCCATACACGCGACAAGATTAGCTCAAGATTATGGAGAATCTTGAGGCCTCCTAGTCTCTTCCTAAGAAGATATTTTAATGTATCACATGGATATTAGAGGTGGCACTTGTCGACATGACACATCCACACTTGTTGTTTATAATTTTCATCACAAACACATTTTTCTATAGTATCTCGAAAGAGCTTAGCTTTAGCTCATTACCACTTGGGTGATTCCCTTGGGGTGAGTCCTTTTTCCCACCAAGGCAAGCCCTCTAAAGATAAACAATAGCGAAGAAGTACATCCATAGTTCGATCATCTTTGCTTGCATGATCAAAGAGAGAACACACGCTATGCCTTTTCCTCACACTCGCAAGGGGTTCAGTTTTAATCCAAATGAAAGATATAGGCGATTTTGCAAAGTGCTAAGGAATGTTTCTGTTTCTCAAGATCGCCAAATGACACAAGAGAAATTGCATACGCATTCACTAACAACATTGAAAACCACAAAACAAAGCAAACAGTTGCAAATTTTAACACTTCAAAGTAGTGATGAGTTCGTTTTAAGCACTAAATGAAATATGAAGTTACCTTGTTCAATTTTAAGCCCAAAAAAAAATGATGAGATGAGGGTTCACTTTTATCCAACTTTGTGCATTCATTTTAAACCCAAAAATAAACAATGATGAGGGTTCAATTTTAGCCAACTTTGAAAATGAGTTTTAAGCCCAATTGAAATTTAGTTGGTCCTAAGATTGTAAGTTTTAAGCCCAATGTAAAATTAGTTATCCTAAAGCATAAAGAAGAAAGCATGAATGTTGGGTTATAATTGCCCCAAAACGTTCAATGCTTGTTACAATTATAGAATTCAAGATAGAAAATAATTTCTTCAATTTAGCTCCATGTCTTTGAACCTACAAAACCTTGTTAGTCTAACAACCAGGACATAGTCAGAAGCATACCAGTGGTCAGATAAATCCAAGAAATTAAATCACATGTCGAAAAAACAAGCATAAAATTTCTTACCCTGGTGGAGCATCACTGAACATGATAGCATCACAGTTTGAAGTATGGGTGTCGCTCTGGTGAAAACAGGCGTCGCTCTGCAGTAGAAACAATGAGCACGATAGTGTCAGGATTTGGTCTAGCATCATTGATAACAATAGCGTCACATTTTGAAATTTGTTAGTGTGAGACTGGTGAAGTTGAACGTTGCCATTTATACTTTTTGATACCTCCAGATTAAATAAGCATCGCCAGATTTAAATCAATGTTGGTGCATTAGTTCAGTGTCAGGATTTTAAATTGTGATGGCATTGCTATATGGTGACGCTATTTAAAAAGCATCGTTGTTTGTAGTTTGGGTGTCATTGTACCCTGCAAAAGAACAAAAAACAAAATTTGAACCAAAAACTAGTCAAATTGATGGTTTTCCCTTCTTCTAGTGCCAAAATGTGAGACGAGGAAATGTCAGTGTGGGTCGATTACGCTTAATTCATGATGAATTGAAACACAATTTTCCCAATTAAACCTGCATCTACCAAACAAGATCATTCAAATTGAAAAGATTAGACTAAGCATTTTAATTGAAACTGAAAGTTACAAACTACAAGAACAGTTAAATTCCCACTCTAACCCATTGAAACTTATCCTATTTTAGAATTGGTGTCGTGTTGATGTGAAACGATGACCCTTTCCCAATCCTATGATTAGTGAGCTTGTTTCAATCGATTATGTGGAAGAGAATCGATGAAACCATTGTGATTGATGTATGAAAACCTAGATTATGCTAATTTAAACATGATGCAAGCTAAGTTACCATGATTCTATGCTAAAAATGATCTAATTATGAAAAAGATAAGCTAATCTAAGCTAATTCTAAGCTAAAAGATGGAAACCCTAATTCATATATAAACTAAGATGGATGCATGGAAGCCATTAATGAATGCTCTAAGATATTATGCAATTAAAAATAAATTAAACAAGTTAAAATTGAGTAAAAGATGAGTGTGGATGCAAGTTCAACAACATAAGTTTGCAATTGAAAGATGGATCCATTTGTCTCCAAATAGTGACCTATTTATAGGAGAGCAAATGAGAAATGGAGGGTTGAGATTGAAAAGATTAATCAACGGTCAAGGATGGAGGAAAAAAGGAGAAGTGGATCATGGATTGGATTCTCATCAATGGATGAGAATGCATGATGGGATTCTAATCAAGGGTTCACAATTGCTTCAAACAAACACACTTTTGACCTGCACACATAGGTCAAAGGTGACTTGTTCAAAAGGTTAAAACTTGCCCAAGAAGCAAAGTGAAAATATCCCTTTTTCAAATGATGGAGGAATAAGAATATTCTTTTGGAATATTCCCAAGGGTGAGGATAAAAGGCATTTTGCAAATTAAAAGAAATTCTTAATTGTGCAAAAAAGGGGATACGGGATATTCCATGGGAATATTCCCTTTTCTTAGAGGAAAGTTAGTTTAATTGCTAATTAAACAAGGTTTAATCATGCAATTAGAGAAATTGAAGAATTAAAGTGATATTCATTAAATTAAATGATTTAATGAATGGGGAAAGGTGAAATGATATCTAATTAAATAACTTAGGGTTATCTAATTAAATAATATGACTTAGGGAATTAAATTAAATGTTTTGGTTTATTTAATTTAATGAGATGGAATGTTAGTGTGAAGGGGGATGAATTAACCTGATTAAATTAATTAGGCTAATAGATGAAAATGAGACAATTAATTAAATAGCTAGGCTAATTTAATTATTTAAGTTAAAAGAGGATGGGTTGAGAAGTAATGATGTTAGTAAATCTGTTTCGAGTGCATGATATTGCTTAGGACATTTTTTAGTGTCTACAAAAGCAAAGCTTACTAGTGCTACAAGAGGCCGAAGAAGATTATTGATAGTGAAAATGTCAAAGTGGATGAAGACTTATAGAATAATTTTATGGTGATAGATGGATATGAATTAGATGAGTTCTCTTGTAGAGAAAATGATAGAGATGAAGGCAAGGAGAAAAAAGTTTAGATTGGAGAGGAAGAAGCTCAAAAAAATATCCCTAAGACTCCTAAGCATGTGTAGAAGAATCTTTCTCAAGATCAAATAATTGGTGACAAAAGCAAGGGTGTGTTGACAAGAAGAATAGTTGTTATGATAGAAGTACAGGTAAAACTATGTTTACTCTCTAAAGTTGAACTCAAAACAATGATTGAAGCATGCAAGGATGAGTATTGGATCAAGGCTATGGAATAAGAACTAATGTAGATTGAGAAGAATCAAACTTGGAAACTTGTCCCAATACTAACAAACAAGAATGTTATTGGAACTAAGTGGGTATATTCTAGAATAAACTGAATGAGAATGGAGTAGTAAGAAATGAGGCTAGGCTTGTGTGTAAGGGCTACTCACAAGTATAAGAAATAGATTTTGAGGAGACATTTGCTTCAGTGTCAAGAATGGAAGCTATCAAGATGTTTTTGTCTTTTGCAACACATAAAGATTTCAAGGTTTATCAAATGGATGTGAAGTCTATTTTCTTGAGTGGTGAGCTGGAAGAAGAGGTATATATTGAACAACCAGAAGGATTTCAATTATATAAAAAAAAATGATTTGATCTACAGATTGAAGAAGGACTATATGGATTGAAGTAAGCTCCTAGAGCTTGGTATGCAAGGTTGGATAAATACTTGATACAACAGGGATTCAATAAAGGCACTGTAGATAGTAATCTTTATTTCAAATTTGAAAAATATCAAATCTTGATTGTGGTTGTGTATGTTGATGATATAATTTTTGGAGGAAATGAAGCTATGTGCAAGAAATTTGCAAAAGAGATGCATAAGGAGTTTGAAATGTCTATGTTTGGGGATATGAATTTCTTCCTTGGGCTACAAATCAATTAGTCAGAGAAAGGTATATTCATTTTACAGTCAAAGTATGTTAAAGAAATGTTGAAGAAGTTTGGAATGGAAGATTCTAAAGTGGTATGTACCCCTATGGTTACTGGTTGCAAGCTAAGTAAGAATGATAAATCTCCTAAGGCTGATTAGAGCAAGTATAGATCAATGATTAGAGGATTGCTATATCTAATTACTAATAGACCGGTTATCATGCATATAGTTTGTATTGTTGTTAGATTTAAAGAAGATCCTAGAGAGTTACATGTTGTAGCAGTAAAGAGGATATTTAGATACTTGAAGGGCACTCTTGAACATGGTTTATGGTATCCAAAGGATACTGATTTTTATCTAAGTGCTTATACATAAGTTGATTGGACAGGTTGTGTGGATGACATAAAAAGTACAAGTGGTGGTGCATTCTTTCTTGGATGCATATTGGTTTCTTGGTTGAGCAAGAAGCGAGATTTAATATTTTAATCTACTACAAAGGTAGAATGCATTGCAGTAGCATGTTGCTGCACATAGGTGTTGTGGATGAGCCAAACCTTGAAGGATATCAAAGTTGTATATGATGAATCAATTTCTATCTTCTGTGATAATACAAGTTCTATTAACATTTCAAAGAATCTGGTGATGCACTCAAGGACAAAACATATCTCAATCTGGTATCACTTTTTGAGAGAGGGTTGTAGAGAATGAAGTGAAGCTTGAGTATACATACCAAAAAAGGATCATGTTGCTGATATATTCACTAAAATTATTATTAAAGATACTTTTAAGTATCTCCAGGATAAGTTAGGGGTTATTACCCCTCCTTCTTTGAACTAGATGCATAAGGATATGCATTAGTCCAGTGGGTTTCAAGGTTCATTCTTTGTTTTGGACTAATATTGGAGGATACCTCTCAGGGGGAGCAAGTAGGGGCTTTGTTGGTTATTAGAGTCAGGGGAAGTTAGTATTGGTGTAGGATGGTGTTGTCCTTTTTTAGATGTGTAAAATGATATGTGCAGTGGTTCATGATTGATGCAATTTTTTGTGTGCTCCTAAGGGGGAGTATGTAGAGTAGTAAAAATAGAAAGTATGTATGTTTGATGTCAAAGGGAGAAAGAAATGCATATGTTTTTCCCTTTGCCATTGATGTCAAAGGGGGAGAGAAATCTATGTGAAAATTAAATAAGATTTGTTTGTTTTTGTTGATGATTTTTCACATAATGTGTTGCCATCAATGACAAAGGGGAATATGGTTGCAAGTATGAGTAGCTGGTGTTGTCATTGATGTCAAAAAGCTTGGGGAGATTGTTGCAAGCTTATTGTGTTGACGCTTTGATTAGTATCATTATATTATAATTAGTAAGCATTATTGGTGTCAACCTATGGTGTTGCTTTGATAAGCTTCTATTTGTGGATGTTATTGGTTTAGTGATGATGAGGAAGTACTGAAGATGATGATTATGTGTCTATGGTTCCTAGTTTCCAAGTTCTTTTGAGAAAATTTGAATAAAAGAGGAAACAATGTGTTGTATAGGTGTTCTAGTTGGCTCCACATTTATTCTATGTTGAAGATATACTTATGTGGTTTAGATATGTTGGTAAGAGGTGTTCAAAGTTCTATATTTAGAATTTCTTGGTTTGGAATGTCGTACAAAGAGAGTTGTGTTCACTAGTGTGTGAACTGTGGTGTAGTGGTGTCTCAGAGAAATGGTTTTCCTTTGCATTTCTCCATAGTTTGGTTTTTGGTCTTGTGATTTTGGAAGTGTGTTGATAATGGTAATATCTACCTATATTCAATTTTTTTCATGGTTTGGTTCTTTGAAAGTTTGTTTCTTGAGTAACAACGTGTAGAAGGTGGTTTGAGTGTATTGGGTGTGTACATTCTTCAAGTGAAAGTTGTTATGAAGGAATTTTTTGGATTTTAGGGTGTTTGTGGAATATTCTAGATTGTGTTCAAGTGTGTTGTATGGTCCATGAGTCATCTTTGGATTTGAGGAGGCATGTACTTAAATGTTAATGGTGTTTACACAGGTTCGGTCAACCTTGGGTGTTTACACTAATTATAGATTTGCTTCGATGTTTGTGTAAGTGTAGTGTGATGTATATGTTTTATTTGGGTTTGAGTTAAGGTGTGATGTGGTCCACTTTCATTCCTTTCTACTGTGGGAATGCTTAGTGTCGACCTAATTTGAATTTGCACAATTGAGGTGCATAGTTGACCTTGGAGAAAGTTTTCAAGGTTGAAGAAGGTATAAATAAGTGATGATTTGATGGAGAATTTAGTAGTGAGGAGTGTGATGTGAATTGCATAAGTGTGAAGTGTGAATTTGTTGAAGTGCAATGCGAGCTTAATGAGTTAGACTAATGGAAGTAGTGAGCATAAGGTTTCTACAATCTTCAGAGAGGTTGTGAATGTGTTGGTGATGTTGTGGTGGACTTTTCTATTGCATTGAGATGGATTTCTCACTATAACATCCTTCTTTATTCTTTTCTATAATATGGCGTTGATACCTTTTTTATTTTGGGTAGTGAGCCTTCTAACAATGAGAATTTTATATTTGATGTTATAATTAATTTATATTGTGAGCTAATCCTCATTGTGGTTTTTCCCTTCTTGGGTTTTTCACGTAACTCTGTTGTTCTATTATACATGGTATTGATGTGTTTCAATTTTTGTCATTTGCTTTCATGTTAAACTATTTTAACAGATTAAGGGTTATTTAAGATGATGTGGATCTGAATGTTTATGAGGGTTTTGGATGTTTTAATGTATAATTAATTCACCCCCTCTGAATTGTCTTGTGTGCATTCAACACAAACTTAATCAAATTCAAATATTTCACACACCTATAGATCCACACTCATCTCCAACAATTTACCTTATATTTATACCATCCTCGATCTAAACAATCCTAATTAGGTTGGCTTAAATGAAATGTATGCACCCAAAACATGCAACACTAAAATAGGTCAGACCAAACACCTCTTCGGTGGAAAGAAGTGAAGGATGACCACACAAAGGGTTAACTAGGACCCAAAATATACATCACCATGATACTCAACACATCCACAATCCATGAGGCACCTCCACAAATAGCTCTAGCACGCTAGGTCGGCCAAACTTGAACTAACACTACAAGCGACCACATACACACTTCTCCAGGTCATGAAAACCACACAACAATACTTCATAGAATCTACACAACATCTCAAAATATTTCAACATCATCAAAATAATTTGCAAATCTGCCACAACCACCTGAAACTAAGAACACCATCATTCTGTGCAACTAGACACACTGCCATAGAACACAACTTACTAACCAACCTTGCAAAACACAACACCTGATACCTCAAGGGAAGGAAGTTATAGAAAATATAAGCATGTTCCCAAATTTTCAAGACAATAAACCTTATTATGGAGAAATGCAAAGTAATCTCATTTGTCCTAGACAACCTTCTATACAAGCTAACAAACTATCAAACACATCTTTCACTGTCATATGATCCATAACCTGAAACTCTGGATATAGAACCTCTGAACACCTCTAATCATCATATCCAAACTTCATAAGCACATATTCAACCATGAAGAAATGTAGAGCACAACACTGAGCACACCTTTGTCACACTACACACCATTTTATTAAATTTTCTCAAAAGCACTTGGAGACCAAGTGAACTTACTACTACTACAGCTCGTATCCATCAAGAAATAAATGACAACACTGATGATAGCACCACAAAACCTTCTTATTAAACCACAACATATCCATACTAGCACATCCACTTGACAACACCAACCATCTCCATACTGTTGACATCAATGACCAACTATTGGCATCAATAACAACATCAACAACATACTTGCAACAATATCCCCCTTTATCATTGATGGAAACACCAAATCTCTAAAAAACCATCAACAACAAAAGAAACTCTGCAACCAACATCACTCCCATTGACTAGGGAATCTCTTCACTCTCTCCCTTTACGTATATTCTTCATACACCATTTTCTCATTACTCTCTCTCCCCTATCTAAAGAGTTCTTCAATCATACTCTCCCCTTTGACATCAATTTTTTGCTTGTGTTATCCAAAATTTTCTCTCTCCCCCTTTGAAATCAATGGAAAAGTGCCATGTTGATGTGGATGTTGCACACACACACACCAATAGGTAGATAAATTATTGCTGAAAGAATAAGAGAACCTACCTTTCTTGAAAGATTCACCAAGACTTCCTAATTAAAGACAAATATTGGTTACCCCAAGGCTCAAGAATGTCAGGTCTTAATGCACTAGGTTCACTAAAGGTTCATTGTGCTAAATTTACTCTTAATCATGAGGGGTCTATGGTGTTTACGACTCAGTGGTACATGTATCAAACAACACATAGCAATATTTTGCCAAATTAAACATGCATTACTCAATAATCTCATGAATATAAATGATTTGCAATAAATACTTCATGAATTCAAATCATTTGCAAAGATTGAGAAAATTTAGCATACATCGCTCCAAAACTTCATGAATACGAAAGATCTACAAGAATATCTCAAGAATTCCATTATTTTTTAATGCATTTTTGGGAAATATTTAACATCTATTCTAAAGAAAAGCATTAAAGATCCTAAAATTTAAAGTCACTCCCAACTATTATCCATGTGTATCCCTTGAAATAAACTAAAACAAAGCAAACCATTCCACACTTGACCAGATTGCTTCACAACTAGGCATAAAATGATGTAATATTTTAAAGAAATACAACCATTTATCACCAAATAGTGTTAATGTGCACCCAAATATGGCACAACACATTAGCTTCTCCAATAGGAATAAATAGTTAGCTATGTAAGATTTCTTATCTGGAAATAGCTTTAAAAATGGCTTTGCTATTAGTAAACTCCAATGAAATACACAAGTTTTTATACTAGAATAGTACATAAAACAAGAAAAAGAAATAAAACTGGTGAATATGCTAATTTTATGTCTTTGTAATTCCACAAGTTCTAAACCTCTATAAAAAGAATAACTCTCGGCCTTTTGTAGAACATAAGGCAGTCAGAGAGTTTCAAAAGAACACATGAAAACAATTTCAAAAGAAATGAATCATAGAGCAACAAGTGGAACATGATAGTTGGAAGTAGAATATTTTGGAACAAGTCAAAGCAATTTGACTTTCTCTCTTAGCAATCAAAAAATTTAAGATTAGGAGAAAATATGAGTTAGATAAATTGAACCTCTGAGGTGTCAAACAAAATGTAGGGACTAGCTGGATATTTAGAATGATCGGGTGGATATAGAAATTTTGGTCCACTAGCTTTGTGCCCATGCTTTTATGCTTCAAGTTTAGAAAGTAATTGTATTGATGCAATACCAAAGAACTTGGTGTTGCATACATTCTTCATAGAAATTCTAGATTCCCGATCCTCCGGTTGCTCACATTCTTGCATTGTACACCTTTCCTATGTATTGACTCCTGGAATGCATCTCTCCAT
Source organism: Sequoia sempervirens (assembly GCA_007258455.2). NCBI lineage: Eukaryota > Viridiplantae > Streptophyta > Pinopsida > Cupressales > Cupressaceae > Sequoia > Sequoia sempervirens. The sequence continues at coordinate 29,949 of VDFB02070463.1, forward strand.
CTCAACAACATTGTTTGATCTACCCATAAAATTAGTTTGTCTAACCGACCATACCCTAACTTGGGTCTACCACCTATCTTTCTTGCAAATAAGATGCCACACATCATTTTCCCTTTTTAAAATAATAAAAAGAAGCATCACTAAAATTAAACGTGTTGAAAATTGGTTCTTTTGAATTTAATAATTTAAAATAACATGTTCTTTTACTTTTCCTTTTCACAAAAATATTAGATTAAGTAGATTTCTAGAAATTTGGTGCAGTTGGAAAATTAAGTAACATGCATAAAATTTTGCTCGATCGCTTCATTCACTTGGGCACCCAGGCCCCTGAACTTGACTTTTGGTAAAGCACTTAAACATCCCTTTAGCATACTCCAAGTGAACTATAAAACCTCAGTAACTTTCTTGTATTCCTTTCTTTTGTATCCATGGATCTCTAACTTGCAGCAACAATGATTTGTGTTGCTCTTGCCTTATTGCAGCGAGACTATCTTGACCATACACCCGGGCTCAACTTACCCGAAAGCCTAGTTTCCTGACTTTTGATGATCCTTTCTCCAATTTAAACCCTTTCAGAGCCCTCTGAACTCCATTTCATAATTATTATCCCTTGGGCAGCTAGCTAGTAGGCAATTTTTTTGAGTTTGGGTCCCCAAGCTTTACATTCTCGAGGCGTGTTGTGAGACCACACAACAACTTATAACCAATATTTAACTAAATTTAAAAGAAACCCGATAACCAATCAATCAAAGAAAATTAAAACTTAAGCATATTTTTTGAAATAATTCATCACACTCACTTAACAACTAGTATAAAGATCATGAAATAATGTCAAAGAGTGCTAGTGTGTGCATAAATTAATTCCAATCTTTGAAAACTAACAAAGAAAATTAGGCCATTTATACTGAGTTACATAATTTGGTAATCCTTCTTATCCAACCTAGATATTTCCTTGTTGTTAGTCAAGTGTCCATAGCCTCGACAATGTTATCTCTGTAATTCTACCAAATATAGCTCTACTTCCAACCAGGTGTCCATAGCCCCGATAGAGATATTTGGATGACCTAAAGAGTTGAATTCTCTTTGAATATTTCTTTGATATTCTTTATTAGAACTTCTTTTTTCTTTTGATATTTATTTCTAAGCTTTTTTCATTTCAACTTGTTGGCAATGAAGCCTGCTATTAGGTTGGGTATTACAATAGTAGCAAAGGTTACGTTTTGATGTTTCATTCAATATAAACATCCTTTACCCTCTTTATTAACTCCCAAAAATTTATTTAACATTCCCTAAACGTGAGACTCTTTAGCAAAATTTCATCATCTTTATATTAACTATCAAATAAATGTAATTCCTTCTTTCATGGAAAATAAGCACAAGTTAGAATTTACCTTTTGATTGTTCGATTACCTAATTGCCTCTAAATTTAGAAGCATTGGCCACCACCCCATCCAATTTATTACCTTTAGCAATTTTTAGATTAAACCTTGATGTTGGATCTTAAATTTGGTGGCACAATATTTCAATTAATGCACTTTTCATATCATGATGATGCCTCTGCTCGACATCATAGCTTCATTTAATTTACAAGCATGATTATGATTGCCTTAATCCACTTCAAATTTCACAATGTGCTTGTGCATGCCAACTCACTGATCTAACTCTGCCTTTCACACATATACCTGCACAATTTTCTGACAAGCATGGCTCCATCGAATGAACTAAAAAGATGGAAATTTAATTCTTGAGCCATGAATTTATCAACTTTCAATCTGCATACATGTGATCTCTTACAAAATTGTGTACCAATTCCATGAGAATTTATTTTGATTTAACCTTTTGGTTCTAAAAAATTGTACCCTTGCCATCATAACTTGTATTTCTAATATTTTATCTTCAATGTTAGAGTACCATTGATTTTCCACAACTTTCTATAAATGAGATGTCCCTCCTTCATGTTTCACATTCTCCATCCAAATTTCCTTCTCGCTACCTTTGTGTATGCTCTTTTCTTTCTCTGGTATCATGGACACTCCCATCTATCTCACTAGAATTTGTTGATAGACTGGTTTCCTTGGTTAGATTACTAATTAGAGGCTTGAGAAAGTGTTCTTCATTCGAACATGATCAACCAGAGTCGCGTTGCAATTCATTCTTGGTGAAGAATTCATGAATTTTGGGTCACATTATAGAATAAAATCAAACCTAGCCTCACGTTTTATTACTTCACTACTTGATATATGACTTTTACGCAATGAAGTTTATGTTGTGGCTATCATGGTTGTGCTACCAGATTATTTAGGGAATTTGGATGACATTTTAGCAATTGCACACCCTAGAATGGGGATTCCAATTGCTAGGGATATCCCATGCTTTCTAAACCAAGGAGCCATGGTTCCCCTACTTCCTTTCTCACTTGCATGCATGCCCTTGACCTTGACAAGCATAGGCATAAAGTTCACCTGGGGTACCTACTGCTCATGGGTGAGGCGAACTAGATAGATAGTGGGGTGTGATGCCTTCTATTTTGATGAATGTCGTGCAAACAACAAACTCTTTTTGTTTCTCCGTTAGCTCACCATCCTCATGACAAATTTTGTATTTCCATGTACATATGAGATACCTCTATTAATATAATGGAAATTTCACTTTTTTCTTTGTAGTGACTAATTATTTACTTCCACTTTGGAAAACATGTGTTTACTCCAAATTGCATGTATTTTGTTGTTCTATTAAAAAAATATCTGCATGTCTCAAATTTTCCTCTTAATTAGGATTAACTTACATCTTAACAAGTTCCACTAGGTTTACCAAACAACCTAACACCTAAAAGAAAAAATAGCCTAAGGAAAGAAAAATTACCCTAACCTAATACTAACCTAATGGCTTAACCAAAGAAGAAATGCATAATATTTCAGATTTTGGTACAAATTTTGGTTTCAAAAATTAATTCTGCCATACTTTTGGTTTAAATTTTAGTAGGTTTTTCTTTAAATTTTCTTGAATAGTCCTCAGATAAAATATCATAATCATGCATTCTTTTAAATCTCCTATATTGAATAAATGAGCATTCAAAATCATACTTACCGATAATTTTACTAACATGTATGGAAATGACCTGAATGACAGTCAACATCACATTCTTTTTTATTGTTTCCATAAGGAAGCTAAGGTAGCAGAACAACTTCCTACACTAATTTTGAGAGGAGAAAAATGCAAAGCTTTATAGATCTTTAATAGTTACAAAAACTTAAACATAAATAAACACAATTATCATGCATACCACAACACAATGAATTACGTGGGGAAAACCCTTTTGGGAGAAAAACCCCACACTCCAAAAGTTTCCCAATATATTATTCAAAAAGCAAAAGATTACAATATACTTGTAGAGCAAGCTTCTTATAGGAGTATCACCACCAGAGATCAAGAGATAACATGACTGCTATTAGACTCTCAGAATACACCACTGTCTACATACATCCCAACCGCTTATAAAAAGATTTTAGAACCTTCTAGAATTAGGGTTTTACAAGGTCACTTTTCATTTGACGTGTTAATGGAAAAACCTTGACGTGTTAGTGAGAAAAAGCCTTGATGTGTCAGTGGGAAAAAAACTTGACGTGTCAATGGGAAAAAAAGCCTTGACGTGTCAAAAATTTCTTTTTCCCATATCTTGCTACAAGTGTACAGTATTTGCATGATTAGTCGCCACATACCAACATACATCCTATCAATAATAAACTGTATATAATTGCAAGGTTGAGACACATTTTTCCAATAGTTTTGAGCCCATACCATTATGCGACCTTCGATCATAAGGCTTTATTATCACCTATTTCACTTCTCATATTTGTGTTTTCATAGTGAGGTAATCTCCTTCTCCATAGTGGTTCCCGAAACATAACCTTGTTGGTACCTTAACACCAATTCTTAATTCATTAGATGGGCCTTCAATATTACACATAGGATTACTAGAGAATGAGAAAATAAAAGACTGGTACTCTGCCTCAAGCATAGAATCAAACATTACTCCCCTTTTAAACTGTGAATCCATAATCTGTGGCAAAATTAGGGTGTCTTCTAGTTATTTTTTTTCCTTTATCTCCTCATAATTATCTGCATGTGCATCATACACTGGTTTGCACCTTTGAGGCCTAGCCTTTTGGAGAGATGTTTCTAAGACCTTAAGATTCTGATTATTTTCCTGTAAGACTTTCAAGTCTTGTACATGAAACTCTGAGTTAGAAAATCCATCTAATTTAGCTTTTGAGTAAATGACGATTTCACTTTCATCAAGACTACCCATTCTTTTGGAATTTAAAATAAGATCTGGTAATCTTTCTGTTTTTTCCACACTTAAGAAATCTTCAGTTAACATAATCACCTTATGGGTGGATAGAGTTACCTTAATCAAGATAACTTTGTAGTAAATTTCACTGTGACTCACTATGCCATGAATCCTACATCATGTAGCTTGTCCGAAAGTGAGTAAAGACTTCCACTTCTTTCTTACTCTCCATCTTAAGGAACACTTAAGCCCTATTTTTTCTTGAGTGTTACACGACTCTATAATATTGAAACTAGATGGCCCTCCTTCTAGAGCCACTTCTATTGATGTGAATGTTACATACGCACACCAACAAGCAGATAATTTCTCGCTCAAAGAACAAGAGAACCCACCTTTCTTGAAAGATTCACCAAGACTTCCTAATTAAAGACAAATCTTGGTTATCCCAAGCATTGGGAATGCCAGGTCTTAATGCACTAGGTTCACTCAAGGTTCATTACGCTAAATTTACTTTTTATCACAAGGGGTCTATGGTGTTTATAGCTCACTAGTAAATGTATTGAACAACACAACAATATTCTGCCAAATTAAACATGTATTACTCAATAATCTCATTACTATAAATTTTTTACAAGAATTTCTTCATGAATTCAAATCATTTGCAAAGATCAAGAAGATTTAACATACATCACTCCATAACTTCATGAATATGAAATATCTACAAGAATATCTCATGAATTCCATTATTTTTTAAAGCATTTTTGAGAAATATTTAACATCTACTCTAAAGAAAAGCATTAAAGATCCTAAAATTAAAGTTGCTCCTAGCTATTATCCACATATAATCATGAAATAAACTAAAACAAAGAAAACCATCTCACACTTCACCAGATTGCTTCACAGCTAGGCATAGAATGATGCAAGAGTTTAGAGAAATACAACCATTTATCACTGAACAATGTTAATGTGTACCCAAATTTGGTGTAGCACATTAGCTTCTCCGATAGGAATAAATAGTTAGCTATGTAATATTTCTTATCAGGAAATAGCTTCGAAATGGCTTTTCTATTAGTAAACTCCAATGAAATACACAAGTTTTAAAACTGGAATAGTACATAAAATAGGAAAAAGAAATAAAATTGGTGAATATGCCAATTTTTTGTCTTCATAACTCCACAAGTTTTGAACCTCTATAAAAAGAACAACTCTTGACCTTTTATAGAACACAAGGCAGTCAAAGAGTTTCCAAACAATACATGAAAAAAATTCAAAAGCAACAAATCAAAGAGCACCACGTGGAACATGACATTTGGCACTGGAATATTTCAGAACAAGTAAAAAAACTTTGACTTTCTCTCTTAGCAATCAAAAGCTTCAAGATTAGGAGCAAATATGAGTCGGATAAATTGAACCTTTGAGGTGTCAAAAAAATTTAGGGACTAGCTAGATATTCAAAATGATCAGGTGGATATATAAATTTTGGTCCACTAGCTTTGTACCCTTGCTTTTATGCTTCAAGTTCAGAAAATACTTGTATTGATGCAATACCAAAGAACTTGGCGTTGCATACATTATTCATAGAAAGTCTCTAGATTCCTGATCCTCTAGTTTCCTGCATTCCCACATCGTACGCCTTTCCTATGTATCGACTCCTGAAATGCATCTCTCCATCTTGACAACATTGTTTGATCTACCCACAAAATTAGTTTTGCTGATTGACCATACCCTAACTTGGGTCTACCACCTGTCTTTCCTACAAATAAGATGTCACATGCCATTCCCATTTTTAAAATAATCAAAAGAAGCATCACTAAAATTAAACACATTTAAAATTGGTTCTTTTGAATTAACAATTTAAAATAGCATTTCTTTTATTTTTTCCCTTTTGTGGAAATATTAGATTAAGCAGATTTTTGGACATTTGGTACAATGGGAAAATTAAGTAACATGCATATACTTTTGCTTGATGGCTTCATTCACTTGGGAACCTAAAGTTTAATAAAACACTTAAACATCCCTTTAGCATACTCCAAGTGGACCACAAAACCTTAGTAACTTGCCCACATTCCTTTCTTTCATATTTGTGAACCTCTAACTTGCAGTGGTGGTAATTTGTGTTGCTCTTTCCTTATTGTAGCGAGACTATCTTGACCATACACCCAGGCTCAACTTACTTGAAAGCTCGGTTTCCTGACTTCTGATGATCCTTTCTCCAATTTAAACCCTTTCAAAGCCCTTTGAACTCCATTTCATAATTATTATCCCTTGGGAAACTAACTAGTAGACAATTTTGTTGAGTTTGGGTCCCCAAGCTTTACATTCTTGGGGCATGTTGTGAGACCACACAAAAGGCAATAGACTCATCCAACTCTCTTTCTTGCATACTTCACATTTTTCACTATTCTTTCTCTTTTTTGCATTGAACTCTTTTGCTCTCCCCCTTTGACAACACTCAAAGTGGAACACCTACACCTTTCACACATCATCTGCATAAATTTTTTCTTTTTATTCTTCCCTTTTGACACTTGCATACACCACTTTAGATAACACTTGCAACACCAGCAAGCAACTTCTTTCTCTCCACTATACTCACTTTATTGTACTTTCTCTCTTAGGGGCACAAAATATGCTCCATCTGATTGCACCAACACAAATATCACTACCTACTCTCCCTGAGAGGTAGCCTTCAACATTAGTCTAGGACCAAGAATGTATCTTGAATGCTCACTTGGAAAGATGCACCAACTTATGCATCTAGTTGAAAGGAGGGGAAATAACCCCTAGTTTATGTTGGAGATACTCAAATGTATCTTTAGGAAGAGCCTTTGTAAAGATATCTACAACTTGATCTTTTGTAGGCACATACTCTAGCTTCAACTCATTCTTTGCAACCTTCTCTCTTAGAAAGTGATATTAGATAGAGATATGTTTTGTTCTTGAATGCATTACCAGGTTCTTTGAGATATTGATAGCACTTTTATTATCACATAAGATAAAAATAGGTTCATCCTATGATACTTTGATACCCTTCAATGCTTGCTTCATCCATAACACCTATGTGTAGCATGATGTTGCTGCAATATACTTTGCCTCTACACTAGATAATGACACTAAATCCTACTTCTTACTCAACCAAGAAACCAATATGCTCCCAAGAAAGAAATCACCACCACTTGTACTTCTTTTGAAATTTGCACAACCTTCCCAATCTACATCTGTATATGCACACAAGGAGGAATCAATATCCCTAGGATACTATAAACCAAAATCTGGAATGCCCTTCAAGTATCTAAATATCATCTTTACTGCTACAACATGAGATTCTTTGGGATCTTCTTGAAATATTTCCACAAGACAAACTGCATGCATGATATCTGGTCTAGTAGTAGTTAGATATAGCTATCCACCAACCATTGATCTATATTTTCTTTGAGAAGCCTTATGATATTCATCATTTTTTCTCAGTTTACAACTAGTAACCATAGGGGTACACATTGGTTTAGAATCCTCCACTCCAAACTTCTTGAACATTTCCTTGACATATTTTGACTGTGAAATGAAAATACCTTTTTTTGATTGACTGATTTGTAATTCAGGGAAGAAATTCATCTCCCCACACATTGACATCTCAAACTCTTTCTACATTTCCTCTAAAAATTCTTACACATACCTTCATTTACTCCAAAGATAATGTCATCCACATACACTACCATAATCATTGTTCTCCCTCAACTTTGAAGTAAAGCTTACTATCTACAATACCCTTCCTGAATCCTTGCTGCAACAAGTACTTATCTAACCTTGCATACCATGCTCTAGGAGCTTGTTTGAGTCCATACAATGCCTTCTTCAACTTGCAAACCATATCAACGTCATCTGATAACTAAAATCCTTCTGATTGTTCAATGTACACCTCTTCTTCCAACTCACCATTCAAGAATGTAAACTTTACATCCATCTGATATACTTTAAAGTCTTTATATGCTGCAAAATCCAAAAAAATTCTAATGGCTTCCATCCTTGCCATCAGAGAAAATGTCTCCTCAAAATCTATTCCTTCTACTTGTGAATAGCCCTTACACACAAGTCCAACCTTGTTTATGGAAATTTTTCCATCCTCATTTAGTTTGTTCCTGAAAACCCACATAGTTCCTATCACATTCTTGTTTGTAGGCCTTGGGACCAATTCCCAATTCTGATTCTTCTCAATCTGTTCCAATTCGTTTTTCATAGTCTTGATCCAATTCTAATCTTTGCATGCCTCAATTACAGTTTTAGGTTCTACCTTTGAAAGTAAATAAAAATTTACATGTTCCTCTATCATAGCTTCTTTTCTCCTTGTCAACACACCTTTTCTCTTATCTCCAATGATCTAATATTTAGAATAATTATTCTAAACATGCTTAGGAGTCTTAGGGATCTTTTCTAGAGCTTCTTCCTCTTAAACTATCATCTATTTTTCCTTCTCTTCATCCTTTTCTTCTTTACTACAAGGGGATTCATCAGATTCATATCCTTCTATTAGTACTTAAATCTACAGTGGTTCTTCATCCACCCCAACACTTACACTTTCAACAATCTTCTTCATGCTTTTATTATAGCACCAATAAGATTTTCTTCTTGTAGAGTATGCAAGGAATATTCCTTCATCAGATCTTGCATCAGGCTTCCCTAAATTTTCTTCATCTCTTCTGATATAGCATTTTCTTCCAAAAGCTCTGAAATACTTTACAATAGGAGTTTTATCATACCATAACTCATAGGGAGTCTTTGAATTTTTCACTCTTGCTTGACCTTTGTTAAGAATGTACATTACAGTATGAATTACTTCTCTCCAATAGGCATCCGATAGATTTGCTTCCTTCATCATTGTCTTAGCTACTTCTTGAACTATTTTATTCTTCCTCTCCACAACTCCATTCTACTAAGGATTCTTAAGAGCTAAGAAATGCCTCTTTATTCCATGCTCTTCACAAGATTTTCTAAACTCATTGGAGGTGAACTCACCACCTCTATCAAACCTTAAACACTTGATTTTTACATCCATTTTATTATCAACCATAGAATTAAATGCTTTGAACTTATATAGGGCTTTTTATTTTTCTTTAATAAGTGTTACCCACGTCATTCTAGAATAATTATCAAATAATAGCATGAAATACTTGTCATCATGTGAGCTTCTTATTCTGGTAGGTCCACATAGGTCTGTATACACCAACTCCAAAGGACCTGCACTAGAGTATTCCTTAGTCTTGAACCTCTGGCACTCCTTGCATGTTGTGCATTGATAGGCTTTGTAATCCTGGGAAGATCTCTTACAACATCAATAGAATTGATCTTCACTAGGCTGCCAAAATTGATGTGACCCATTCTTCTCTGCCATAACCAACTTTCATTGATTTGAGACATAAAGCATTTAGCACCACTACCTTTGAGATGATAAACATTACCTTCTATTCTTGTCCCTACAACAACCAAAGTACCAAATATTCCTTTTCTGATTTCACAACCATCATCCTAAATTTCACAAGATTATATCCTTTGCTAAACATATATCCTACACTTAGAAGATTATGCTAGATACCCTTGACATAAATAACACCATTTATTTTATAATTTCCATCAAAACTAATTGAACCTTTTCCATAAATATTAGTAAATGTATCATCACCAAACTTAACAAGACCACCATCATACTTTTGAAGTTTAACAAATACTCTTATCATCTATCATAGGATTTGAGCATCCACTATCAATTATCTAGTAATTTATTTCTTCTCTTACATGAAAAATATTTACCATAGTTCCTTCAATGTTATAACTTGTTACCAGAGCAATTTCCTTCACACATATTTTAGGATTAACATAATTAGTTCCAACTTTTAGAGCCATGAACAAGCATTAATCATTGTCCTCATTAGGATAGTCGAATTCTTCATCATCAAATACACCATTGTCTCTTTCAATATAATAATTCTTCTTGACAAATTCTCCTTTATGATCCTTAGGTTTGTCATTTGAAACTTTGATTGGACATTTATAACCATAATGTCCTATCTTTACATAATTGAAACACTTAAAGGGTAATTTACCTCTATATTTTCCAATGCCCTTTTTTAATCTTCTTACAAAATTTGCTTCCACTTCATCAAGATCATCTAAATCTGATTTATCATCCTTCTCTTCTTTGTAGACTTTAAAGGTAGTTTCTTTCTTTGTAGAATCTTGACCAAAATCTCTCAATTCATAAGAAATTAAAGCACACCAAACATTTGATATCTAGAATAATTATCCAAATTCTAAAATTCCTCGATAGTAGAAACTTTAGAGCTATAAGTTTTAGAAAGAGTTCTTAGTACCTTTTTCACAACTTCACTTTCTTTAAACTTACCACCAAGACCATTGATGACATTGAAAACTTCATCCACTCTGAGCATGTAGGCTATAATTTCTTCATCTTCATACATTCTTAGGGTTTCAAATTTGGCTTTGTAGTTCTACATCTTTGCTTGCTTGAAATTATCATCTTTTTCATAAATGCTCTCCAAATTTGTCCAAACATCTTTTGCAGATTTAAGACTTATCAGCTTCCCAAGTTTAGAATCAGAGAAACCACTTAGAATAACATTCCTTGCTTTACCATTTCTCTCATATTCCTTGATTTCATCATCACTTGTTGGACTAGTAGTAGGCATAGTATATCCCCTTTCAACTGACTGCCAGACACCAAATCCAAGAGAGACCAGAAAGGACTCCATCTTGGTTTTCCAATAAGTATAATTTGTTCCATTGAACATAGGAGCTTTGAAACATTTCTTGTGTGCCATCCGAATCTACCTCAAGTGGTCAAACTTTCT